>PVKN010002299.1:0-43512 GCA_004027915.1 Capromys pilorides | reverse complement strand
GCTATACAAACAATCTTTGCAATAGTCTATCCTTGCTTTCTACAGTATTAAATATCTGTCACAGTGGCTCTGTAGTTTCATTCATTTTGAGGCCTTAGATGAATCACTCACACACTATACCTCACCTATATAATGTCAATAATTGTAGTACTTATTTAAAAGCATCACTTACACTGATGTAACTGAAAGGTATGTTATTAATTAATATGTATTAATATTAACATTATAAGCAACAAAAATTATGAGACATAGCTCTATATAGATGGTCATACTTATTCACATATTCCATATCTTTAGATTCTTTGTACATGGATTGAGTCAAGCAAAAATCAGAATTCAGGAACAAAAATTTCATTGGTACTATGTACAGTATTTCTTCTTATCATTAGAATATAACAAATATTTTTGTTATATTTATATTGTGTTAGGTATTATAAATGCAGATATTTAAAACATATAGGAGATATGCATACGTTATATATAAATATTTGAGCCTGGGGATCCTGGAACAAGTGCCCTACAGGAGGCAAGGAATGACTACATTTAAAAGCACAGTTTTGTCTCAGGGACTGTGAATTCCATCAAGTAAAGTTAAACAGATGACCAGGCTTTCTTGGGGACTTTGAACAATTACACCCAGGTCTGCAAGGAGAGCTACAGTGGGAAGAGACAGTACAAAAAGTAAAACTGGAGGTATAGAGCAAGGGAAGAGATACACAGCCTCTCCTTGCTTTGTGTGTCTATGAAAATTTATGAAAAGCTTTTCAAGAAAGATCAGAGAAGTACTAATACTCAACATCTTAAAAGATCAACAATTGTTACCTACATGTATAGCTACATAGATTAAAATCAAAAAGCAATTTGGTGGTATTAACAAATATCCTAAACCATATATTTGCTTTTTGACTGATTTTGCTTTTAGAAATCTATCCCCAGGAAGGTTTTTATAATTGGAAACAACCCAAGTGTCCAGTTGTATTTTACTATAAACATTTCAACCATAAGAAAGAAATTGACTTAAACATTACATCAGAAGAACTCTAAGGAAATATTCCAAAATATTTCATGTCTGTAGGATAGAATTAAATAGATAATCCTTTTTCCATTTAATCTTTATGTATGGTCTGTATGTTCCATATGGTTCCCATACTAATTTTCCAAACAAAGATAGCATATACATATAAATTTTTAAGTGATCTCATCTTAGCATAATGCCCTTTATATGCTTATTAGTATAAATGTTTTGAGATAGAATCAGTGGAGAGTGGCAATACAATGCCATTAAAATAAAGTACCAGGGATAGATAGAAGTATAACTCAGTTGTAGAGTGTTTGATGCCCAGCATTTGCAGGGAAAAAAGGAGAAAATATTATAAGTAATAAGTCTGTTGATAAGGGAAACATGAGATTGATAAGAGAATACAATCTGTTTGTATTAAACAGAGTATCAGTGTTATCATCACACCTTCACCCCCTGGCCCTCTCTGCTCATTGGGACGCAGCTATCCAAAAGCACTGAGGAAAGGGTAAGAGAAACCCTGGGCAGGCAGATCCTTCCCGCAGAATGTTCCGTCCACCAGGGTGATGTGACACTCTTTAGTCTTTGAAACAGGATATCTGTTCCGCGTCTAGCACTGGGTCTCTGAACATTATGGGATGTGAAGAGACCTTTCCAGAAGTCATGAAAATATCTAAATCAAATAAATGTGTGTTCACTGGTCCTATCCAGGCAGCTATGTAAAGTGCCAACTAATATAAAAGGTGGTGCCCTAGAAGCCATGGCTGCTATTTTAATGCTGATGATAAAAATCAAAGTTTCATTTTCCTCTGTGAGTACTGATCAATTATTTATCCCTGTGGGGTTACCTGATTTCATTTCAGCCTGTCAGTGTTCATCATGGGAATTCATTCTAATTGCATAGTTTGGGGCATTTTCCTGTTTTCCCTTTAGGGCACCTTATGGCACCCTTTCCTACCACCCCGTCTAACTGTTGCTATACCAATTTATGAGTCTTTGCTGCTGGGTACCTTTCTAAAAGATAAATGAATTTCATTCTGTCTTTAACTATTTATGTTTCCTTATGATCTAATATATCATCATGGATATAGGGAAATTTTTCCCTAACTATAGAAAATACACCATCAGTTACCTGTCAATTTTGTTTAATAACTCAGCTTTGCAGTTCTGGCACATTGTTCATCTGCAGCTCTCGAGAACTCCTTTTTCATCTCTCAGTTCACTTCAGGGTGTCATTCTGGGATTTATAAAGGTTTTCAGTGCACAGGGGATATTGAAACATTGAGGACTTAAGTGACATGGCCTTTGTCACTTGTCACCAGATGATCCAGGACTACAAACACAGGCATCTTTGTCTTCTTGTTTGCTTCCAGCATGGAACCACAGTCTCTGTAGAAAACCAGCTAGTATGCCTGGAGACAAATCGTCTGACTTTTCAAAAGAAACCCAATTGCACCTGGGTCGACAGGCTCAATGTTACTTCTTAAGCTAAGTTATGAAAATATCAATATCATAAGATATAATATGCAAAGAATCTCAATACTTTTGGTTTAGTTTTAGTGAAAACAATCACAAACCATTCACTACTGCTTCTGCAGTCTTTCCTGCTGCTTTTAGGTCCTTGGCTAACAGAGATTAGAATGGCTCTTTTCCCTCCCAGATCATGGCTAAGGGCTGGTAGGCTTTGGGTTCTTCCACAGACACCACATCTGGGGTGGGCCTCAGCACTCTGCTCTTCTCATAAGCTGCCCAGGCAATCATGGTGGGGCACCCTGACATTTGAACAGAGTAGTCTACAGCTTATACATTTCAAGTCCCGCTAGCTTAAAAACAATGATGAACCCTAAATTTTCCTTCCACTTGGTAAATCTACTTTTGTACATGAGTTCTCTTGAGCAATTTTAAAAGTATGTATTCTTAAGAATTTGGCCTACAGGGAGCAGTGGAATGGCTCAGTGGTCTAAAGAACCTGCTTAGGCAAGCTTAGGCAACTGTAGGAACGGGCACCACATGCTACAACAGCCCCACCCCCAGGGCAGGCTCAGCCAGCCATAATGTAAAAAAAAAAAAAAAAGAATTTGGCCTAAGCAGACTGCTGTCTCCCTCACCCATCCACATAAGGGCAACATAATTGAACAGTAAATAGCTTCATTTCTTAAAGGCCAGTATCAGGGAAGAAGCCTTTGTGTACCAGAGAACATGTGATGCCATAGGACAAATATGGTTCATCTTCCTATAGGATGTTTTGTTGCTGCTGCTGCTTCTACTGCTATTATTATTATTGTCGTTTTATGGTACTGCAGATTGAATCCAAGAATTGTGCACTAAACTGTATCTCCCACCCTTTTTTTATTTTGAAGCAGGGTCTGTTAAGTTGCCGAGGCTGGACTCACCCTTGAGCCCTTCTGCCTCAACCTCCCACAGGGCTGGGATTACAGATATGCACCACCATGCCCAGCTTTTAAAATATTCTTTTTAAACTACAACATATACATTGAGGAGTAGAACGATGGATTTTATGCTAAACACGAAGCATAAGAAATACATAAGAAGAATATAAGCAGTACTTTTGTCCATGTTCAAGGTTACCTTGGCCATTGGCTCCTGATTGTCAGCTTCCAGGAGCTTAAAAGGCACACTCATTTAAAACTATTACAGAAAAGGAGCTTTACGAGGGCCCTCTACACAACAGTGCTGAACAGTGTACTCCTAGAAGAGATTCACAACGATGCCCATCTAAAACGAGCACTTTCATTCCCACTGCTATTTAGAGACTATCACAAAAGAATACAGTCTCTCACTAATGTGGTACATGCCTATAATCCCAGGTACTCAGGAGGCTGAGACAGGGAGCTGGCAACTTCAAGACTTTCTGGGTAACTTAACAAAACTGACTGAAAGTAAAAATTTTTACAAGGGCTGGGAATGTATCTTAGCACTCCCTAGGTTCAATACCAGCTACAAAAAATGAGGGTATTCTATTTTTAATTACATGTTAATTAGAAAACACAGTGGACAAAGCAGAAAGTAGAACCACTATATGAAAAAACACCAAAACTGTTTAGATCACATTCTGTAGAAGCAATAAAACTATTCTTAAACATAGAGCTCCTAGAATATGTTCTGAACCCAAGGATGGCTTTGTTTTAGGATGTGTTTTTTTTTACAAGATATTCCTGATGAAGAAAGAAATCCAAGGCCCTGAGTCCCATAATACAGGATTTTAAACCAGTGACCTTGATAGAACCTTAAGACCCCCCACCACTGCACACAAGTTGCCTAAAACCCACTGCCTGAACCTGTCCCTTTGTTTGCAAGCTGTTTCAATAAAGCTGGCTTCGAGCTTTGGAGTGGTCATGCGAGTAATGGCTAAGGGTCCAGCATACACTGAGGCGTGCATAGCGGTGGAAATGATGTACATGGTGGGTACCTTTGTGACGTGGGGCAAGTCCTCTGATTTCTCTTGGCGTCAGTTCCCTTACTGAGAAACGAAGTTGCAGGTTGTAGCAAGAGTTAAATGGCACCATGCAGGGAAGAAACTTTGTCACCAGCAGTGAAATTACTTCTATGCTGCATTTTCTCTTTCCTACTTGTCTTGGAACTTCTTGAGGAAAGGGGCCATGCTGTTATTTTTCTTATTTTCTATTAACACATTATTATTATATTTCTGAAAAGACTTAACCTTCATGAAGCACCACCATTCTAACTCCTTTATATATACGAATAAACTTAATTCTTCCAATAACCCTAAGAGATAGATACTATTACTATGTGCTTTATGGAGGAAAAAAAAACATGTATTTCAAAAAGACTCCAGTAATAAATAAGGGATTGAATGGGACAAAACCTGACTGCCAGCTGATCAGTTAGTGTGTATGGACAAGTAAACAAATCAACATTTCAAGAGCACATTCATCGCATTTAGACAACACTGCTGCTGCTGGAGGCACTAAGCAGGGCTCTGCTTCTCCCACAGGCAGTACTACGAGATGCTCTACAACACAGCCGACGAGCTTCTGAACCTGGTGGTGGACCAGGGTGTGAAGTACACGGAGCTGGAATACATTCACGCCCTCACGCTGCTGCACCGAAGTCAGACCGGGGTGGGTGACCAGACTACCCAGAACACAAGGCTGCAGAGGCTCAAGGAGATCATCTGCGAGCAGGCGGCCATCAAGCAGGCCACCAAGGATAAGAAAATAACCACGGTTTAACGGGGCGTGCTGCCGTAGGGTGGGGCTTGCTTTTGTCTCCTCAGGCTCTCTTCTTTATTTGGTATGTTATTTGCTATCTTCCAAGGCTAGTTCTGTCTGTGCTGATGCTTTAGTGAAAGGAAAGTGTAAGGATTATTTTCTTTCTTGAGTTTTGGCTTTTGTTATAGATATTGAAGGAAGTTTGCAATACAAAATGTTGTGATATAACAGCTACTTTAGGACAGTTGATTTAAAGGGGCTGGGACAGGGCAGGGCAGGAAGATATCTTACACTGTTACACTCTGAAAAAACGAATCAGTGACTAATAGTTTACTTATTCCCCAACGTATATAAAATTCCAGCTTTGAAAGCAGAGTGCCACCTGTTTTAGTCCATTCTTTTTTTTTTTTTAGTCCATTCTTAAAGCCACTTACTAGTCTTCTGGTATATAAACAGCAGGATTTGTTTTTACTCTTTTGACCTTGTTGATTGACAGTCTAGTGAAATAAGTGTATATGCATTGTTCTTTGTCACTTTTACCAAAATCACATAAATAGCTTCTCAGCTGGCTGTGGCTTTCAGCAAATCTCTCTAACCAAAACAGGATCTCTTCAGAGCTGGAGGGGAATATGTCCTTAGTCTCAAGCCCTTGGGGAATTTATACACTGCAGCTCATGCACAGGCTGTTGATTGGCTTATTGCCCTTTTATTTAGGATTTGTCAAAACCAAGAGCCATAAATTAGTGACAAAAATGGAAGTAGAAAAGGCGATCCAACCCTCTCTGCTTATTTTCTCACTGTTTCCAAGGATATAATGGTTAGAGATCACTCAGAACCTGTATAGGGTAAATGATTCTGAGGTGCTTACTTATCTTCCCCTGAGCATCTGAGTCTCTCCTCAGAAAATAGCCTGTGACTGCTTAGCTGAGGGCAAGGACAGTGGGACAGCCGTGACATTTCTCCTCTGTGGGCCACCAACTGAGCCTATTTGTGAGTTGCTTTCTGTTGTGTGGACACTCACTTTCCTGGCACAGTAGACCTTTCCCCACTGCCCCAGGCTCCAGGTCTCTTGCTGTGCATTGTCACATGTCACAGGAGACCACAGTGCATTGACCAGGAAGCATCTTGAACACACCTTGAAAGGCAAACCACAAGGTCTGTGACCAGATTTGCCTACTTGTAACAACTTTGGTCTTGATGGGATATGCAAAAAATTAAAAACTGTCTTGAGAAGCTTAAATGTGGTATGTTGTTTTTCTTACATTCCATATTCAGCAAACATTCCCTGAGGGCCTAATAGGGGTCAATGCCACTGTGCTCAGGGTAGATATATAGACCAAGAGGGCATTACTATTATCTAGGAATGTCAGAAGGGGGTTTGACGCCAAATCCTGAAGAATGCTTACTTAGAGCTGAGTTGGGTATTGGATCAGACAGTGAAGCAGCTATACAAGGATCTAGCAGGCAGCTTCCAGACAGCCTTCCAGAAGCTTCTGGAAGAAAGAAATGCTGAAAATATATATGGTTCAGAGGGCTTACTGCAAAGAATTTGAGTCTGTGTAGGAGACCACCATGGAAAAACAGATGGCTCCAAACAAGGTGCTTAGAAATGATCTACCCGAGGGTAGGTGTGGGAGGGGGAAGGTAAGGGGCGTAGAATAGACCACTTTAATCTGGAAGCTTCCCTTAATAGCCATAGTCTCACAGAATGGACAGATTTTTCTTTTCCTTCCTGCCCACTCCAGGGTAGTAAACCTGAATGACAGTGATTCCAGAAGAGTCAGGAGTGGGGCTGGGGAGTCCTTAGCACAGTGTTCCTGCAGCTGGAAGGCTTCAAGATTTTGGGTTGAACAAAATGTCAGGAGCACTGAGAATTAACATAAAAAATGGCAGATAAGCTGCTAGAGGGAAGTATTTAGGAAAGTGGCCTCTTTGCTTGACATTGATGACTTAATTCTGAACAGAAAGGAATCTCAAGACTCCTGTCTAACTCTCTCAAGGCACAAATTTCTTTGAAGGTAATTACCCCAGTCTTCATTCTTTAAGAGGTCAAAAATATCCAGTGATACATTCAGGGTATGGTCAAATAGATGCAGGTGGAGATGGTTCCGCCATCTTAAAACCTACCATTATTGGGGACAAAGTGAGGAGATTGTCAAACTGGTTTTGTGCTATTCAAATCACTAAAAGATCCAGGGCCCACAAGGAAAGAACCTAGCATATATACATGTACACACACCCAGCATATGATACATCATCACAGAGCAGCCAACCGTAAAGACCATTCTCTAAAGTGTGCTGTTGCAGCTCAAAGGGCCACCAAGATAGGCCTCAGCAAAGAAGCTCTGAAAATAAAGCAAGCCAGTTTCTTACAGAAAGGAGCAAATGGGATGACTTATAGCTGGCCCCTCCTATCCATGCCTTCTAAGCCCCAGTCTTCAACTAACCACAGATCAGACGTGCCTGCAGAACAAAATCGTGTCTGCACCAAACATAAACAGACTTCTGTTCTTGTTATTATTCCCTGGATACAACAGTACTATTTACATTTCATTTATGTTAGATAGTCTAAATAATCTAGAAGTGATTTAAGATGCAGGAGGATGTGCATAGCATATAGTCAGTGTCACACCACTGTGTGTAAGGGACTTGTAGAAGGATCAGACCTGGACAACCACATGAGTCCTGGAAGCAGTCTTTTATGGTTTGCATCTAGATGTCTCTACAAAACCTCATGCTGCTGTAGAACTATCGCAGAAGTGGCTGAACCTAGAGTGTATAATGGTGGGCTAAAGAGTGTGATTACTAAATCAGTCCACGGTTCGGTTTGGCATAGTTCTGACTTGGATTAAGGGTGGTTGTAGCAGGTAGCCTGCATGCAATATAAGGGACAGAAAGAGGCTTATCTCTCCCCTGTTGCTTTTGCTGCCTTGTGGGTGCCATGAACCATTCTCCTCTCCCAAGCCACCCTGCTTTACAGCCAACCAGTTATGGACTGAAATCTCTACAAACTGTGACCTAAGCAAAGAGAAAAGTAGCTAAGACAAAATCTCCTTCCCACACCAAGGGATGGTGATGTGGGGTACATTGTCTGCGGCCCTAATCAGAGCACCTTGCAGAGAGTTCACAGGATGCATTAAGTTCTTGAGATGGACATGAGCACCATGAAGGAGGGCTTGGAGGCTGTTTACCCAACAGGATCCTCAGAGAAAGCTCCCCAAGCAGCAGTGGCTCCCAGGGGAGTGTCCCTTCCACAGTCACCCACTCTATGGGACCTATCACGTTTTTCTGTTTTGTCCTCACAACAACCCTGTGTCATAAATAGTGCTTTCCTTTCTACCATACCCAAGGGATCTCAAAGTAATGGAAGAATCTTTCCCAGTTGAGCCATGTAAGGATAAATTTGTAAGGATTAGTTCCTTACAAAAGAACTAAATTTAACAGATTGGATCCAGTACTTGAAAGGTGCTGGCAAGTAGTGTTCTCAAAAGTACTGGTATTTGTCTCCACTGCAGTCTCACCACTTTTAGCTCTCTTGTTATCACTTGTCAGTGCACTTCTTAGTTTATGAACAAAACTATTCTTCAGATGTTGTTGTTCCCTTTACCCCAGGAGCACCTATTTAAAATACCCATCCTATTAATAAAGTTTTCTTCAAGGACTATCATCCTAATGTGGTATTTCTATTCCCACCTAATAATGAGGTTATGAAAGCTTTTTAATCAAGTAGAACTTGCTGCCCCTGACAGTTGATAACAGCCATAATGATCACACAAGGAAACATCCCTTAGGCTGCCCTTCCCCTGAATGGATAATACTGCTTCTAGCCTCTGAAACACGGGTCTATTGCTAAGTGGGTCCAGATCACTGGAACTCAGTGGCAGGACTAGGCCTGAGCTCCTGCAGCCCATTCTCATCAGATGGCATTCACACAAAATCTTCAGTGGGACTTTTCACCCAGAAACACTGCCATAGGCACCAAATGTCTATTTACAGCTGCCCTAGCCCTTCTCTAGGGCTATAATCTTACCTGCATGTTTTCTAAGCTTAGTAGTCATTATTCTGTGGTTCAAATAGTTGGGAAAGAAAAACTCCAACAGAGACAAGTTAAATTGATAGCAACCAAACCTGAATGATTCATACTGTCAACTCATATCCATGGATTTCTTAGCACTAATGTATTCATTCATTCAGTCAGAAAAATATAATTGCCTCTTACAGCTCGGGTGATGTGGGATTCTTGCAATGGCAAGCAAAAGAGACAGTTCCTGTGACATGGCACTTCCACTTGCTTTTTAAGACTTCCACTGTGAAATTGCTCTTGCCAGACTCCATACTCGATCCTCATCCCCAATTCTCCATAAGATTCCCTTTCATGTAGGAAGATACAGGATTGAGGGCTGAAGCCTTCAGCCAGACCCCTTGTTGCTCTCATCTGAGCTTTGCCCTCTGGGGTCACAGAACTGTCACTATTCACTACTCATTGTGCCCTTCCTGGCTAACAGCCTGGCAGTTTATCCTTTACTATTTCTTCGTGAACAAAGGGATTGATGCCACCCTAACTCTATGAATGGACAGTGGCCGTCGCATTCAGGATTTTAGTCCTAAGGGGTCGCTGTGGCTGCCTACCCAGGGCCCAGCCTTAGAAATTTCATAATGAAGAACAAAGGAGACAAGAGACCAGCCCAAGCTTAGCAAGCCCAACTTTGAATCACTCCAGTGTAGCTGTCATGAGAAGACTAGCAAAGTGGCTGCCTTTCTAGCAGGATGTGAAAATGAGGAGAGTCTTGGTCAACAAGATTTTGCTTGAAAAGCAAAGTATCTGCTGAAATATGCACACCTGAGAGCAATTGTCTTAATGTGGCAGGAATGTAAAACAAATTGGGCCTAATTTTGAGGGAGGGTAATGAGGTACCAAGAACAAGAAAATATAAGGAATCACTGGGCTCGACAAAGGTCTCAACTCTCTCCTAATTAGGCACAGTTGTTATGAGAAGTACATAATTAATAAGCATATGACCAGATGTGAAATACAGTGAAGTTTTTTTCCTGAATAGAAGTGGTAATGAACTGTACACAGCTGGAAGTTGTTGTCCTAATTTGGCTGAGGCAGAAAGCCTGTCTGGAATTTTGAAGAGGTGTAGTAAGATGCACACCATAGGTTTACACCTGAAAACAACTAATCCTATTCCAACTGGGCCAGGGTGTAATGAGATAGAGCTAATTATCAGGAGTGTAATGAGATGCAAATGCCGCTGAAGCTGAACTGGAAATTTCTTTGAAAGTGAACTGAAATGCAAGTACTAGAAAAGTATTTCTGGTAACAGAGTAAGGTGTGAACATGATGAGATGATGTGACCAGAGAGGTTGCTTGAATGTGCCTAGGCCAGATATGTGTCTGTGATTAAAAGTCACTAGGACTTTGACACACCTGGCACAGGAGTCCCTGGGATCTTAACATCGCAATGACCTGTAAAACTCGCACACATATTTTTTAAATAAACACACAATTTGTGTATATACAACTGAAAAAAAATGAGATATTTTGAGGTGAGTACAGTTTCCATTGTATATGGTCCTACTTACAAACGTGGGCTCAGCTTCCCGCTGACTTTGCAGTAGATATGCTAGGAGGAAGCTGATTGCAAACAGGAAAACCAGGCAGTTTTCCCTCACCAGGATGTACTTACTGCCAGAGATCAGGAAACCATTAGCAGGATTTTGTGATTGCTTTTGTTTTATAATTGCTGTTATGTTATTTTAGACACCTTTTCTTGAACATTGAATGTGTGCTGATGATTTGCAAAATGCTTTATCACATCTTTTCACTTAATCCCCACAGTAACACTGTGACAGAGACACTGATATCAGACCTACTTCACAGAGAAAACTATTTTCCAAGTGGTCTCGCTCTGCCCTGTGCCCAAGTTCAAGTTCTGATCCCCTTCTCTGTTCTCTATTCTGAGCTTTCTTGTGCAGCGTGCAGAGGAAGGGGCCTCACCTACTCTGACCCCAGCTGACATTCCCTCATAGTTTGACTCCTTGTTGGAGTTAGGGGGCTGAAGTATTTTCAGGGCTGAGATCTCCAAAGAAAGCATGCACAGGGGAGACATCAGCAACAACAGCCAACAGCCTCTTTATTGTCCAGCTGGTATGTATTAGGCATTGTCAAGCTTATAGTCTTGTGCACTGTCATAACTGTGTAGGTTGTCCATGCTAAGTTATGCTTATATAAGTGTATCCCGCTTTGCTACATCACAGTGGTGCACCAGGTCCCAGTGCCAGCCACCAGCTATTTGAACCTGGGCACCATACCACAAGCATGCCCCTTTCCGCAAGGCTGCCCTTTTATCTCATCTTTGACTAAGCTGGCAGCCAGCAAGTCCATTCAGATGTGATGCTGACTGACCTTCGGGGGGGTCCAAGAGCCCACTCAGCTGGGGGCCACCCACCTTTTGTTTCTCTTATTTCACCAGCTCCCATAATTCCATGGCCTTCCAGCCTACCTCCTTGAGCTAGGGGTTTCTCTACCTCCATCTTCTGGCAAATAGCAAGCCTGTCTTTGCAAAACCAGGGAACTTTTCTAGAAATGAGGACTTATGCTTTGGGAGAAGGTACTTCCTGTGCCCTGTAACATGGTTTCTGCAGCAAACAGACATTGTTTCAGGTCCTCCTTGGTTGCACTGGGATAGGGACTTCTGGTGTGACCAGCTGGATGTGGCACGTCGCTGACCTTGTCTCCACAGGTGAACCAGTTATAGCAGGGGTTGTTGGTCTTTGGGCACTGGCTTGGTGTTGGCAGAAATCACGGGAAGGCCGCCCTGGTGCCTGAGGCCACATCATGCCTGCATACCCCCACCCACCTCCTGCTGGCCACCAGTGCCCTCATCAGCAGTGGGCAGGGGTCTCCACTGTGATGCCTCCTGATGCTGCCACCTGAGCTAAGCAGAGCTGTCTCTGTGTGGGAGTTCAGGTTCAGGGTCCCACTAAAGAGTGGCTGTATCTTCAGACTTTTTGTGCTGGCACAACCTCCCAGGTCACTCCTTCCAATATGCCTGGATCCGTCTGGCATCCCGGGGCTCCTCTTTGCCCAAAAAGATTTGCATGTCTAGCACTTTTAATGCCTTCAGAACATTCCCCAGTGTTGGGTGGATGGCTTCCCAGTCCTTGGAGGCTCTCCCTCCCCATCAGGCACTGTTTCCACAGACACTGAGAGGAAGCTCACCTCCTACAAGCCAACCCTGCTCATCCTGCCAACTACACCATTTGTCAGCGTTGGTGGTGGGGACTGAAGGGGTATTTTTTCAGGTGAGGCCCCCAAAGGAAGCACACACACAAAAAAACAGACATCTAGAACAACAGCAAGGAGCCTCCCTTTTGTGTGACTTGTATATATTGGCCATTATCAAAATTACATTCCTATGCACTGTCATAACAATGGCATGCATGTGCAGTTGTCCATGCTAAGTCATGCTTATAGAAGCATATCCTGCTGTGTGCCTGCACCAAACCGTGGAGCCATGTCCTCGTGTGTCCTTAATGCCCCAGGCCTTGAAGTAATCCTGAATTGGCTCCCCACACTCCTCCACCCCTCTGTCTTTTCCTATGGCTCCCTGGAGAAGACCATTCCTGGACCAAATTTGGGGTAGCCATTTCGCATCCTTCTCTCTGCCTCTTCTTAGCGGCTGGCCACCTGAGCCCACCACTGTAGCCAGTAGATCTACAAAATCTTAGAAACACAAGCCTCCTAAGGCCCCAAGGACTGTGCCCCAGCTGGAGGTTGAAATGATCAACACCTGAGCCAGATGCTAGCAAGGCTAGGTGAATGATGGGGTCAATGCCACAGTTCTAGAATCTGATGGATCTTGGCTCAGAATGTTCCCTTAGTTCTTATAGGGAAGGAAACTAATCTTTTCCTTTTACTCATTGTTGTGGTTTGTATCTAGTTGTCCCCTAAAAGCCTCACGTAAATCATGGGGCTGTCAAGTGTACGGCTCAAGGGGTGGGGCTTGAGGGGCATGGCCAAGAGAGGCACAAATCATTAAACTGACAGCAGGTGCTGTCAGAGTGCCCTCCCAAGGTGACGGTTTCTCACGGAGGTATGGAGTGCAACATCCTGGACACAACAGCGCCCCAGCCCCTCCTCTAGATCCTATAAAGCAGGGGCAGCATCTTGAAACCTCCAGTAACTGTGAGCTAAATAAACCTTTCCTCCCCTAAGCTTGTGTGTCAGGTTATTTGTCCCAGTAACAAGAGAAAAGTGACTAAGACAGAATTTGGTACCAGGACAGTGGGGTCATTGCTGTGGCTATACCTACCCATGTGGGTTACAAGCTTTTGGGAATGGCTTATGGGAAGAAATAGGAAAAGTTTAGAGATGTTGCCTATGAGTAAAGCACTGGAACAGTTTTGGCACTTCTGTAGGGGAGGTTCTGCTCAGAGCTCAGACCAGAAGACTGATAGGAATCCTGCCTGTAAAGCCAACCTATAAAGACCAGGCTAAGGAGGTTTCTGCTGGAAAGGACTGCATTGGCTGTTGGACTCCAGATAATTTGTGTTTTGGATTGGCAGAGAGTTTGTCTGAATTTTGCTGTGTCCAGAGACTTTGCCTGAGACTGAGATTAAACATGGAGGACTAATTAATCTTTCAAAGGAAATTTCAAGGCAGTCAAATATTGGAGCAGTGGCGTGGTTATTTCTGGGGGCTCTTAGTCAAATATATGTTGAGAATGAAGAGCAAAGACCCCAGCAGAATGAATTAAATTGTGAATTTGTCCAGAAAGAAAGCGCCAGGGAGGCTGTGGACTGCAAAGATGGAGCTGAGATCTCCACTGCCCAGGAGGAACAGGAGAACAGAAAAGATGTCCTGAGGGCATCACAGGAGATGGCAGGTTTTTGCCCTTTGCAGCTTCAGAAGCACAAGGGTGAGGGCCTTTGCTTTGAGGAGAAAGCCATGGAGCCCCATGCTCCAGAATGGAGACAGCGGCCACACCAGGTTCCAGAATGGAGGCGGTGGCTACACCAGATCACAGAATGGCACCAGCATAGAGAATTCGCTCCACAGAATCATGTCAGAGTGTTCAGACATCCAGGCACTCAACCCCTACAGCTAAGAGAGAAGGAAGCCTGGCTACAGCTACAGCTGGCAGCAGACCTTGGCATCATCCACGGGGTGCTGGTTTTAGGTGCATGCAGAATGCAGGAATTCTGAGGTTAAGAAGGCTTCCACCTTGATTTCAGAAGAAGGCCTGGAAGGCCAGGCAGTGTGCCCCAGGGAGGGAAATGTGTGAAGCTGTGAGTGAGAAGCCTTTGGAGTCAAAGAAACCCCAGAAGTGTGGAAAAGCCAGGAACATGGATCATCAAAGGAAAACTGCACAGATGGAGCATAGACAGCCTGAGAGAGAAGCCATGGGAGCTACAACCACCAGAAGTGCCTTAAAGGTGGAGCCACATGGAGCTCACAATTTGCCACAGATTGCTTCAGGTGCTCCACATGGAATTATAGGACTTAATGTTTGCCCTGCTGGATTTTGAACTTGTTTTGACCCCTTGGTTTGAGTCTTGTGTATACCTTTTGGAATGACATGTTTATCTTGTGCCTTCGAATGTTCCATGTATGTAATTTTTCATTTGTGCAGGTGCTCACAGTTGAGAGTTTGCCTTGGATCTTGGAGGAAACTTGGGACTTGGACTTTTCAGCAACGCTGAAACTGTTGGGACCTTGGCAACTCTTAGAGATGGGCTAAACTGCCTTCTGCAGAAAGGGATGTACATGAGTCTTTGGGGGTCCAGGGGCAGAATATTGTGGTTTATATCTAGTTGTCCCCTCAAAGCCTCATGTAAATCATGGGGCTATCAAGCAGGTGGCTCAAGGGGCGGGGCTTAAGGGGGCATGGCCAAGGGAGGCACGAACCGTTAAGTTGACAGCACGTGCTATCAGAGTGCCCCCCTAAGGTGGCAGTTTCTTGAGGAGGTATGGAGTGAATCATCCTGGACATGGTAGCGCCCCAGCCTCTACTCTAGATCCTATAAAGCAGGGGCAGCATCTTGAAACCTCAAGTAACTGTGAGCTAAATAAACCTTTCCTCCCCTAAGCTTGTGTGTCAGGTTGTTTGTCCCAGCAACTAGAGAAAAGTGACTAAGACACTCACGTTGGGTTCATAGACCAGGCCCCTTCAACAAAAGACTGACAATGGGAATATATATATATATATATATATATATATATATATATATATATTATGAAAGAGTTGTGGCAACAAGAGCCATCTCAAGAGAACATTCTCAAAGGCCACTTAACTGTGAAGAAGATCTTTATTGGTAGCATCAAAGAAGATACTTAACACCTATGAGATTATTTTGAACAGTATGGAAAAAAATTGAATTGTTTGAAATCGTAACTGACCAAGGTAGTGGAAAGAAGGAAATTGCTTTTATAACCTTCGATGACCATGATTCTGTAGAGAGGATTGTCACTCAGAAATACCATACTGTGAATGGTCACAACTATGAAATGAAGAAAGCCCTGTCAAAGTAGAAGATGACTAGGGCTTCATCTAATGAAAAGGATGAAGTTATTCTGGAAATGTTGATGGTACTCATCGAGGTGGTTTTGGTGACAATGATAATTTTGGTCTTCCTGAAAATGTCAGTGGTCAAGATGGCTTTGGTGGCAGCCATGTTGGAGGTGGACGTGGTGGTGGTGGGATGGCTAAAATAGATTTGGTAATGACGGAAGCAATTTTGGAGATGATGGAAACTACAATGATTTTGGCAATTACCACTATCAGACTTCAAATGTTGGACCCATGAAGGGAGGAGAAGCTCTGGGCCTCGTGGTGGTGACGGCAATACTTTTCCAAATTACAAAATCAAGGTGGCTATGGCAATTCCAGTGGCAACATTAGCTGTGGCAGTGGCAGAAGGTTTTAAATACTGCCAGGAAACAAAGCTTAGCAGCAGGAGAGCGGAGAAGTGACAGGGAAGCTACAGGTCACAACAGATTTGTCACCTCAGCCAGGCACAGCGGTGGCAGGGCCTCACTGCTACAAAGAAGATGTATTTTAGACACTACTCATGTAGATGGGGTAAAAAACCTCAAAGACTACATTTGTGAATGATCATTTAACAGATTAGTTTTGCTTCTGTTCTGTAGAAAGTGTAAAGCATTCCAACAAAGGATTTTAATATAGACTTTTTGCATGCATACGTTTGATCGCTAAATAGTCTAATCATGATGATGAATAGGTGTGTCTTTAAAAAAATAAGAAGGTTATCTCACCCCAGAAAGAATGGCTATCATAAAGAAATCAACTAACAACAAATGCTGGGGAGGCTGTGGGAAAAAGGAACCCTTCTCCACTGCTGGTGGAAAGGTAGCCTGATACAACCACTATAGAAATCAGTGTGAAGACTCCTCAAAAAACTAAGATTGGAAATCCCGTTCAGTTCAGCTATTCCCGTTCTGGGTATTTTCTCAAAAGACCTGAAAACATCATACCATAGTAATACATGTGCACCCATATCACAGCACAATTTGTGATAGCCAAATCCTGGAAACAACCAAAATGCTCATCACCTGTGGAATGGTTCAAAAAGATGGGATAGTTTTATACAATGGAGTATTACTTAGGCATAAAGAAAGACAAGCTAGAAGCCTTCATAGGTAAATGGATGCCACTTGAGGCTATACTCATAAGTAGGATAAAGCAGACCCACATGTGTAAATTCATATTGTCCCCTAGTGTAAAAACCCAAAGGAAAAATAAAACCTGAAAAGTTAAACAGAAAGAAATGGTACTTAAGCATTAAATGATGAAGAGGAAGGAAAAGAGAAAAGATAGGAAAAATGGTAGGGGCAAAAGCATGCAAGCATATATACAAGATGGATGAGGTGACTGTACTAAAAATTTCCATCAGTTTTATGAAAATAGCAGTTAATGTGTAGAATTCTCACCTTGATTAACTCTGTATGTAGTTAACTGTGATCTAAGCAACTACATTGAGGACAGAATGTGTAATACAAAAACCATGCTTGAAATACTTGTCAACTTGGTCTTCTAAATGTGTACCATTTCTAGTGTCATATCATTTATTACTCTACGCTCTTTAAAATTTTTAGAAAAGGTAATAAAATAAAAAGAGAGACAAAGACAAAATTTAAAATTTCTTGAAAGCATGTGGTAATAGTCAATCATATGTCCCATCTTCCAAAACTATATTTAATAATCAGCAACAGGTTTGACAATAAAAATAGATAATATGTCATTCATTTTTTAAAAATGTGTTTAGTACAGGGTCTCACTACATAGATTGGATTTGTAGTGATCCTCCTACAATTCCAGCCTCCCAAGTGATGGGATTACAGGTGCATGCCACCACACCCTAGGGGTGGAGCTGGCCCAGCAAGCTGAGCATTGAACCCTGGCTGTTGTACTCTGCCTAAGCAGACACTTTAGTCTGCTGAGCTATCTGGCTGGCCCTATATCATTCATTGTTAATCTGTAATATATGTATTGTTGTATGTTACCCTAATTCTGTATTTGTTTTTTTTATTTTTCTTGCTTTTGTTTTTACTCTTCAAAATAAAAGAAAATAAAAAAGAAGGGAAAACTTAAGTTACATAATACTTTGCTGTTATTGTTGTTGTTTAGTAGTAGGTTTCATGAAAAGTAGAGAGTTACAGAGCTATGACAGGACAAAGGAAAAGGAGCTAGATGGGAGAAAATTACCTATTCATCTTCCTCTCTGTTTCTGTGTCTTCAGAGACAAGGAGGATGCTTTCTGCCCCTTGTAGTGTGAGTACCTCTCCCAGAAGGTCCCCTCAGGGACAGATCAGAAACACATGCTCCAGAGGACAAGGATGGGGGATGTCAGAGATCTCCCTGCACATGCAGCCTCTCAGATGCCTTCAGCTAGGAATATTCAGCATGCCAGGGTGTCTGATTTGGGGGTAGTAGGTCCTAAGCCCCATCTCCCTTTACAAAGTGGTTTTCTATTAGACACATTACTAAACTTCCTACATGGCTGAATTCTCAATTATGAAATTAGTCATTATAATGGTGCCTATCCATTATTATTTACTCTTTGGCATGTAATAAATATTACATGTACATCATCAATATTGTTATCTTGTCCATTTCTTTGAACAGTTTTCTTTGAGAATCTAATATTGAAAAATTTTGCTCTTTTAGTGTGGTTTAAGAGTATAGTCACACTGATCCAATCTGCTAGGAAGGCCTGGGGTGGCAGGAGGAGCCCCAAACAGCTGCTGGCTGCGTTTGGATGCCTGCAGTCCCAGAGCACCAGATGGGAGCCAGAACCAGATGTCCTGACTTTGTTCCTGGATGGTTTCAGCCTCCTCCCTGATGCAGAGCAACTGTCCTGCCGTCTGCGTCCTCCAGCCCGCTCCTTTTCATCTGTGAGCAGAGCTTTGCCTCTCCTTGCCTGCCAGGCTATTTATGCACATCGCATCAGCTCAAGGTCTCAGTACCCTATAGGACCAGGCCTTCACAGGCCTAATGGCTGCCTTAGGTTTGAATTTGCTGTGACTTTTCCTTCCTACTCTGAGCAATGTGGAATCATGGATTTCTAAATTCTCATATTTCTCTGTGTAAGATAAAAAAACTGCCATATTCTTTGGTTTTTCTAATTTTTCTAAATCAAATGTAGCTCCAACCTCCTACTTAGCACTGGCAGCACAAGTCCACGTTTAGTCATGCTCTGTGGCTTCCTCTCCTGGGTAGGCTTCCTTCCTTCCCACTGGGCCAACAGCCCTCTGCTGAAGCAAATCAAGAAGTCTGGGGTAAAGACCACATCCACATCAAGGCATCCTATTCACTTTATTAGTTCTGCTCCTTCTGCAACTGTGGGTGCCCATTGTCCTCTGGTGCTTTTGCCCCTTCTGCAGAAGTCCTCACTAATGTCTTTGGTCTTCATCAATGACCTCCAGACCTCAGCCTCTACCAGTGTCCCTGGTGAATACTATGAGCCTGGCATATTGGAACTACATAGATTCCACAGCCTTGTCTCTTTCTCAGCTTTGGGGTTCAATACTCCACATTGGACAATTCTTTGCTCTTTCTTCCAAATGCCAGTCTCTTTTCCTTCCTGCCACTAGGCTATCTGGTTCCTTTTCTTTGATTAAAATGCTATAAAACACGAGCCTACTGGATGGAAATGGTTTCCACAGTGAAGCTAAGTTTTCTCCCTCCCTTCTAACCATCATTTTTTCTTTCCCCCCCCCCCCCCCCCCCCACCACCATAAGAAACTTGTTTACCAGAATCTGGAAGTAAAGGGAATCTGAAGACTTCAAGTCCTTTCTGAAAGATCATGGGGGTGGAGAGGGCATTCTTTTTATTATGACTTAGGGCAAGGGATTGACATGAATTAATTTCCCAACAACTATATTGGCCTTTTATTTTTCATTACTATAACAAATACACAGATAAATCAACTTCTAACAAGAAAGGTTTATCACAAAGGGGAAAAAAAAAGTGCTGGGGAATTAGCTTCAGTAGAATAAGTGCTTGCCTGGCAAGTGCAAGGGCCTGAGTTCAATCCCTGTCGACAAAAAAAAAAAAAAGAAAAGAAATAGACTTTTAGGGCTGGGGAGATAGCTCAGGGGCTCAAGTGCCTATCTGGCAAGTGCAAAGTCTTGAGTTTGATCCCTGGTGACATTTATAAGTTAAAGGACAAGAGATTAATGTTCACTATGGTTATAGTGCATAGTTGACCATCTCCAGTGGAACATAGTTGTTCACACCATGGTGGCCAGGGAGCAGAGGATAAAGAGAGGAGCTGGAAAGTGAGAGAGATCCTTCCAGAACATGCCCAGTGACCCACCTCTTCAACTAGACCCTCGCCTCCCCCCCCCCAACCCCCAACAGAAAATCAGCTATACACTCCCATGATTAAATCACCTTCCTAAAGCTCCACCTTGAGTGAATGAGGCCTTTGGAGAATCTTCTTGATCTGGGCCGTAACAACAGTTTCACAGGTTTCAGGCCATGCTTCCTTGGGCCTACAGCTACATCCAATATCATAGTAGATGAGCATGGCAGGAAAGGAATGTTCACAGCAGGCAGGGAGAAAAGAGAATCAGAGGTCCAGCTCTCCCAACCTCCCCCAAGAGGCTTCCCTACTGATCAGCGTTCCTTCTTCTACCTTCCAGTAATGCCATGGCTGGGGCCCAAGCTTTCCACACATGAGCCTATGGGGATACTCTGATCCACATCCAGCAGTCACTTAACCTGCTGTGGACACAGAGCTTCTTGGAACTCATAGAGGTAACCATCACACTTTCCAAAGCACCAAAAGGAAGAAATCCAAGAGAAGAACATGGAAACATTGAGGATTAGGCATAGAGATCTCTTGACTGCTGCACCCTAGGACCCCATGCTTGGGAGCCCCAGAATATCTCTCACATTGTTGGGCTGGCAAGTAGAGCAATAGAAGACAAGGCCCTGCCTTCAAAAGCATGACCGCTGGGCTCAGCGGCACAAGCATCTGCTTGGCAAGTGCAAAATCTAGAGCTGGACTCCCAGTACCAAAAAACAAATAAACGTGCAGCCCTCTGATAGAAAGAACAGCACAACATACACGAATCAGCAATGGAAAAATACAAGCCAGCATACCAGAGGAGGTTCATTGTGTGGTTCAGGCTAAATATTGGAGGAATTCAGGAAAAGGAATAATGATTATAGACTAGGGTTACCAAACAACTTAATGAAACAAGTGGCATCAAACTATGATTGATTGATTGATTTGTCTTTTTGAGACAGGATCTCGCTATGCAGTTCAGGCTGGCCTTGAGCTCACTTTTGTAGCCCAGGCTGTTCTCGAACTCATACTGATCCTCCTGCCTCAGCCTCCCAAGTGCTGGGATTACAGGCATGCACCACCACACCTGACTCCAAACTATGATCCTAATGAAAAAGTGGAGCTAGGGAATGGAAGGGGGGTATCTTATGATGAAGGGGTGCATTTTGACAACCTCCACAGTTTAAAAAAGTTATCAAAAGAAAGCTCAGCAGGATGAACAAAATTAGCAAAGTACACTCATGAACACTTGTTGCACTAGAAAAAATGACTATCATTAAAAATCAAATAATAAGGCCAAAGAGATAACTCAGTGGCATCAGTGCCTGCCTCACAAGCGCAAGGTCCAAGACTGATCCACCGAACCGAGAATAAAAAATAAAAATAAAATAATAGACATTGGCAAATCTGTGGGGTAAAGGAACCTTTCTATATCATTGGTGGCAATGTAAACAGCTACAACCACTGTGAAAATCAGTACAGAGGCTCCTCAGAAACCTAGAATTAGAAGTTCCATTTAGCCCAGCTACTTTTCTTCTAGATACCTTCCACAAACAGTTAAAGACACTACACTGAAATGACACATGCATGTCTATATTTGTAGCAACAGGAATCACAATAGTTAAATCTTGGAAGCACTCTGTATATTCTTCAACAGATGAATGGGCAAAGCAACCGTGGCAGTTATACACACTGGGGTACTACTCTTCCATAAACAAGGATAAACTTGAGGTATTTGTAGCTGAATGAATGGACTTTGAGACCATAATATTAAGGAAAGTAAATCACATGCTCTGTTATGGTTTACGTCTAGTTGTCCCCACAAAGTCTCATGCAATCATGGAGCAGGGACTTCTAGAGTTTGAGACTTGATTCATGATCCACGCATGATTATGTGTTTTAGTACTGATGGGATTATGGGTCTGAGTTCTTCTGGGATCATGGGTGTGGCCTAAGGCAGATAGGCTGAGGCAGAGAGCCTGAATGTAATATAAAGAGAGACAGAGAGACAGATGCTATGTTGCTCTCTGCTGCCCTGGTTGGTCGGTTGCCTCTGTTGCAATTGTTGCTGTTCTGCCGCCATGAACTGGATGCTCTCTGCCCTGTTCCACTCAGCCTTGGGCCAGCAAAATATGTACTGAAGCCTCCAGTAACTGACTGTGAGCTAAATAAACCTTTCCTTCCTTCTGAGTGTCAGTTATTTGTCCCAGCAATGAGTAAAAAGTAACTAAGACATGCTCTTATATAACAAATACAAAATATAAACAAAGAGCAAAATAAAAGATAGATAATAGGAAACAGGGAGAGAGCTTTCAAGTGGGAAGGGGAATCAGAGATGGAGGGAGGGAAAGGAAGGAGAATTAAAGAAGAAATAGAAACAAAACTTTGCAAGTAGAAAAGGGACCAAGGGCTGGAAAGAGTAGGAGGGGCAAGAGGGCTGAGGGGCAAGGGAAGAGCTGAGTACTCTGTGCACACGCACCAACTTTCAATGACAACTGAATCGTTGTGGCAGACATGTGCTAAAGTTAAAGACTAGGAGAAACATAAAAATAAATGCCAAAATAAAAGATGGACAATAGAAAGTAGGGCAAGAAATAGATCTTTTACCATTGTGGAGGGAACCAAGCCATGTAGGGAGGGGAGAAAAAAAGGAAGGAAAATGAGTTAAGATGTGCCGTGTAGAAGTACAAACTCCAGACATGGAATGTAATCATCATCCAGTGCAAGCACATACTGAAAAGAAAGAATAAAGAAAGACAGGGGCTGGTGAGATAGCTCTGTGGCAAAAGTGCCTGCCTGGCAAGTGCAAGGTCCTGAGTTCCAACCCTGGTCCCGCAAAAAAAAAAAAAAAAAAGAAAAAGAAGAAAGAAAGAAAGAAAGAAAGAAAGAAAGAAAGGGCTTTCAAATACTCCCAATCTCCCAAAGCATATCCAAAAAGCACCAAGTGAGAGGAAATCAAATCAAACATGTACCAAGAAAAAATAAAAATTGGGGGAAAAAGTTAATGTCTTAGTCTCCAATACTGGAGTCCTAGGTCCAGCCACTTTCCCCCAAAACCAAATAGAAGCACAGGAAAGGAATGTGATACTAGGTTTTTGCTCAGAAGACAGGATTCAGCACTTACAGTCCTATCTTCCGGGTTACTGACCCAAGCTTTGGGTTTATTAAAGAGAGAAGAATTAGGGTGGGGCAAGAGGTACACAGAACTAAGCACTCTTTCTTTCTCTGTTCCTTCCCTTATTCCCTCAATTACTATTTGTTAGCCCATATATGTAGGTATTAGTTCAGTGCTTTCAAATATCATAGGAAAGCTTCTATGGAAATCCAGCAGAGAGGCAGAAAGAAATTACTGTCTGTAATAACTAACAATAACTTTAAAAACTCAACAGGAGGCCATTACACATGTGCTCCTAAATTCTAAGGTCTAATTTTGTTTTGGAGTTGTGTTATGTACCATTCAATACTATTCCCCATAATTGGGTTTTTATCCTCTGACAACCCAGGCCCCATTCATCACACATGAAAATGCCAGGAGAAAAATCTATTTTCTCTTTTCCTACCCTCCTATGCAGCAGTCAGAGTTCCTTGCATTTTTCTGATGTCCCAGTGGAAGTAAATGTTATGGATTTTGAACAAGATCTGAGGTTGCCATTTTAAAATGAGGAGGCACAAAATGAAATGCTGTTAACTCCGCCAGCTGTAAGAGGCTAACAGAGCGCAGGGCACTGGGCCTTTGCTACTTAAAGACTGCAATTCACTCATCTACAAAACCGCAACATTGAATTGTTCTCGGAGGGGCTGTAGAAATGTTCCTGTTTGACATTTTTATCTTAACTGTCATCATTGTCTTGGTTTCTCATTTCTGTATCTCCCGGATTCAGTGAGTTACAGGCAGGTCCTGCCCAGTAGACCCTGAGATGGTTACAGAGTGTTCTGGGCCCCATTCAGAAGGAAAGTAAGAAAGTATCTAAGTCAGTCCTTGCCCAAACCCCACCTCTCCAGGAAGCATTGCTCTGGTGGTTTGATGCTTCCCATTGGCTGGTTTGTTTGGCCAGTACCAAAGGTCTGCTATCATTAAGAAGAGTTCAGGGTAATATACCTCCTCTCCATAATTTCGCTAGCAGGTTATAAGCTCCAAAGTAAGCCATCCGCAGACACCATTTGCAAGCCAGTACAAAGGCACCCTCCAAGCAGCTCTTTATTGAAGCATTTACTACAAGGCAAACACAAAAATGTTCTGTCAGCAGGCTCAGACCCACACTCGAACGGTTGTGGAGACAGAATTCTCCATTAATTGTGGGGCCCTGAAATGTTGTTCTACAGCTATTAAGAATCGAGTTTAGTAATTTTAAAATTCATTCACAAAAACGGATAAAGCCCGTAAAGTTATACCAGTCAACCACATGTCTTAAACACATTTCACCTTTCAGTCTAACCCCTCTTTTGCTAATTAAACAGCCCTCTGGCACTGTTTCAATTTAGACACAATCCCCAGGAAATCTACTGTGCTCTCTCTGCAGAGTAGGCTCTGGAACGGTGATTCTATGTCTGCTCTTGCTTTAAGAGCAGCCTTTCTCAGGAAGCTGCCAGCTTCGGCTGTCCTGACCCTCATTAATATTCTGCCCTTCAAATGCAGCTTCGATTTCTCTAATCCCTGCAATAGGACATCTACTAATTGTCACCTTCTGGTTGTGGGCACGGATTTGCAATAAGCTGCCTGCCTGACCTTGGGAGCTACAATGCAGATTTGCAAGGCAAGCTCCAGAGTGTGATCCTGACCTGCCTCAGAACACAAGACCACGGACAGGGTCTCAGAGATATAAGGCTACGATCCGCCCCTAGGCCCCCGTGTGTCTCTAACTCCCTGAGTTCTCCAGTCACTTGCAAAAGGGAGGTCTGACCCAGAGAGCCCATGAACTTGTACCAGAGTGCTTTAACACAAGTCCCTCTCCCCCTAAAACCTAACTCCAATTGCTATGCAAAAGGGCTCCCTCTCTGAGGATGGAGGACTTTGTAATCTTATCACGTCCAGACTGGAGTCCATCTAGCTTATGCTATTAATAGCCAGGGCCATGCCACCAGCCATCAGCTTATTAAAAATGTATAGCCATAGCCCCTGCCTTAGTTAAGCTACAAACGTCGCTCATCTGCATGATTAGCTTTTACCTTCCTGATTAGAAAGTTTCAGCCTGTCACAAAACCTACACTTTCTGAATGAATGGATCTTTTAAAGAGAGCCAGGTTGTCTGAAATGAATCTTAAACTGAAATGAAAGAACAGCAACAACAAAAACCTATTTTCTGTATGGACCAAGAAAAAAAGGAGCACAAGAAAATGTTTAAAAGTTCAACTCTGTTCTCACTGAAAGAACACAAAATAGCTGTGGCTATTGAATGCAGACTTGGGAGAAAGACATGTAGAGAAGGACCCAGTAGCTTTCAAGGAGATACTAATTAATAAACTTGTATTTGTTTTTAGTTTTGAGACAGGGTCTTGCTATGTAGTTTAGGCTGGACTTCAGGTCATTATAGGTAACCCAGGACGGCCTCAAACCCACAGCAATCTTCCTGCCTTGGCCTCCTGAGGGCAGGGGTTACAGGCATGTACCACCCCACACCAGGTTAAATTTGAAGTTTTATCTTGAGTAATTTGGCATAAGCACTGAGTAGATTTTAGCAAGAGCAGGGATAACAGGTTTTATCTTTAACAAATTTCCCCCCCACTCCCAAGGGAGCATGCATAGGAAATGGGAATGGAAAGTGGGTCCGCGAAGGCCAGTCAGTGGTCCAGGAGCAAGGTGGTGGTGGCCACACAGGCAGCGGCATGGCAGGGGGGGGGGGGGGGGGGATGTGCTGGCTCAGGAGATTTTTAAAAGTTCATGGCGCCAGCATCTCTTGTAGCTCCCTCTTGTGTTTCACCCCTAAAGGAAGCCTTATTGGCCACGAATTTAGGACAGCAGCCCCTGACCTGCCGTCTTCCCTTGGCCACTTCATTTTTCTCCATAGTTCTCATCAACTCTGACATCCTTTTCCATAGAACTGTGAGAGCAAGGACTTCATTACCTTTTCTTCTCTGTTTCTCTTAAACTTAGAACAACTCCAGGCACATAATAGATGCTTGACAAATACTTCATGTAGGCAGCTGCACCCGAGATAAGTGTCCATTCCTGTTATAATTCTCAAGCGCTCTTGTGGAAGTCATGGATGTTTCCTTATTGTTGGATAACAGAAAGATGTGCCTCTTGTCCTTGTTACAGGCAGCATATAATCTCTTGAGTGACTGAGCAAAAGTGAGAATGCGGCCATAGTTGGTAGAGTTTCATTCAGGCAAGGAGCCCTGCCAGGAGCGCTGGGCCACCTGGAGGGGGAAAGCTGATTAGGATGAAGGTCTCAAGAGGCTGCCAGGTGCTCGGGTTTGTGCCTGAGTTTCCCTTGGGTCACCTTGCTCTTTCTCAGGAGGGCTCAGGGCAGGCTTCTCTGAAACTGCATGCCTCTCTGCCTTGCAAGGCTGTACAGAGGCAACTGGCCTTCTACGTGGTCAGAGAGAAGAAAAGCTCTTCTGAAAAAATACCCTGTTCCATTACACAGCATTCACCAAAGAACTGCTCCCCCCCCCCCCCCCAATTCTGTGGCTAGATGTTGTAACTGGTAAAGAAGTCTTGGGCCAGGTTAAGAGGTAAGACCTTGCATTCCAGTTCTGAACACAGGTGTGAAATGGTGGGATTTAAAACATGGTCACATGCTGGGCGTGGTGACACACTATAATCTCAGCACTGGGGAGGCCGAGTCAGGAGGATTGCTGTAAGTTCAAGGCCAGTATCTGCCACATAGTGAGACCCTGTCTCAAAAAAACAGTTAAATTCAGTTGGGAGGCTTCTTAGAATAGAAGCTAATAACATTCTGAAAAACTGATTCTTCATAAAAGTAATAAGAATATTAGGAAAAATAAATTCTTCACATACTCTGTGCATTGGGTAATACATTTTTGTCAACTTGAGAAGTAAACAGCTTAAGTAAACCGGGTCAGCAGTTCAGCTCCTTAGGGTGTGAGGTCCGTCCCTAGGGCGTGGAGGGCCATCCTAGAGTGACTTAACACTTACAGGATTAAAAAGGGGACTGAGGAAGGATGGTGTACACCACTTCCCCGGAGGAGCTCTGGTCTTCACAGTCAGCATGGAGGAGGGAGAGGCTTGCAGGAGCCACGGCTGTGTCTCTTCCCTTTGCCTTGCTGTTTTCCACTGTCATGAACTGCTGCCTTCTGCAAGGTGCTACACTGCCTTGGAGCCGGCAGAGTGTGGACTGAAATACGGACTGAAACCTCCACGAGCTGTGAGCTGAATAAACCTTTTGTTTCTTAATTTTGGGTGTTGGGTGTTGGGTGTTGGGTGTTGTCCCAGCAATCAGAGAAAGGTAACTGAGACACTCTGGAAATTAGCTATTTTGTGGCAATCCATGAAGCATCTATTCACGAAAAACTTTTGAATCTTAATAAGAATAGTGAACATGTCCTTCTAACTTAATTCTTTCCAATCCTTTCATGCTGGCTCTGCTGTAGTCTTGAACACCATGTTTGCAGCCATGGTAGCTATGGAAAGAAGCTGGTGTAAGGCCACTAGAGGAATAGATCTGATTTTGAATTTCTCAAAATGCACATTCCATGGAATTGTCATTACTATAACTTGTCTTGAAGCTCCCTGGAAAAGTCCCAGGGGTGTTGTCCTTATTTGACCTCATCAGAGCTACCTAGGGGTGAAGGGAGAAGGACCAGCCTTATACCCCTGCCATTTGTTAAAATCAATCAGGAGAAATGTTCTGCTATTGTGGCTGCCCAAGGCTGCAATACCAGTTGGGGCAAACATGAGCCTGGCCAAACATTTAAGAGAAAGATCTTAGAAAGAAAGTGTGTATAGGGGACTTTCAGAAGCTCCAACCTGGCCCCTGGGGTCTAGGAGGCCTTGCACAGGTGTATGACTATGTGCAGATCTGGAGGGATCTCAGCAGTAACCTCTCACCTCTGTTGACCTGGAATGCAAGCAGGAAGTTGGAAACTGTTAGAGCATTGAAAATAACCGCCAATGTACAACCGTGCGAAGGTTGGAAACTTACTGGTTCAAGGCATTTAAGAAATCTCTGCTTTACCACTAGCTGTTGTCTCAGTCACTTTTCACTCATTGCTGGGACAAAATACCCAACACCCACATGAAAGAAGGAAAGGTTTGTTTAGCTCACAGTTAGTGGAGGTTTCAGTCCATGCTCAGCTGGCTCTGAGTAGAGTAGCACATGGCAGAGAACAACCATTTATGGCATCAAAAAACAGCAAAACAATAAGAGCAAAAGGAAGGAGTAAGGGCAACAAGATGGCCGCAGAGAGCAAGTCTGTCTCCCTTCTGCTGCATTCAGGCTATCTGTGAGTGTAGCCACATAATAATCCCAGTAGCACTCATACCCATGATCTCAGCACTGGATCATGAAGTAATCGCAAGCTCTAAAGACCACCCTAATAACTGCATGAGGCTTTGGGGGAACAGCTAGACATAAGCCATAACAGTCATGTTGGCAACAATCACTCCAGCAAGCCCCACCAATAAATATCTTAATAATGACCCTGGTAGATGAACCTGAGCCAGTCACCCAGGTCATTTTTTCTTGACTCTTGACCCTTACTGACTGTGCATCTCCTGCAAAGCATATTTATTGCTTAAGTAGTTACACCTTGAAATAATTTGTTATGCAGCATTAGTAACTGCTACATGATGAGGGGGAAAATCCTCTAAAACAAAGGAAAAAACGAAAACAAATAGGGAAATGGTACCACGCATAATTTTATTGTAATGCAAAGAAGAACTTCCTGTAGTGAGAGCAGCCCACAGTGGAATAAATCGCATTTGAAAGGAGTGTGCTGCTTGTCATTCCAAGATTTCAGCTGAAGATAGATGGCCACTTATCACAGATGATGGATGCGATTTTCATCTCCAGTGCCTAGAGCATTATTCCAGTGCAGATGATCTCTATTTTCACATTTATGTATAATTTGATACTCTCCACCACCACCATCTGTTTTCCAGGAAGAATTTGAAGTCTCTGGAATTATTAAATATGTATGCAAAGAAGTTAAGTTAGAAAACTTAAAAACAAATCAAGCACAGTGACCCCACTGCCTGCGGGTGCTCCAGTACCTAGGATGCTGAGCTAGAAGAATCACGCTGGCCCAGGGCATGATTGAGAACACCCTGGGCAGCATATGGGGCTCTTGTCTCAAAAAAAGTAGAATAAAATGAAAGCAATTATCAGAGGTGACAAAGAAGAATGAGAAAGTTGTACCAGTTGAAACTAAACGTCACAGAAGCTCAAATGGGAAGAAAATCCAACTCCAAGCTAATGGGAATGTTGATTTAGTAGGTCTGGAGTGAAGTTAGATGATGCGTTCTTTTTCAGAAGCACATTCCAGCTAAGACCATCTAGATATCCACTGGCTCAGATGGTCCCTCCCAAGTCTTTTGTATCTCCTCTGTGCTTTTGTTAGGAACTAGGTACTGATAGGTTATGGCCCTAGTATAAATTGCTGAATCATTATGGTGGTCATCTAATATGGCTGAAGCCCTTAAAACAACAGTTTATCTTCCCAGAGACCACCTCCCCCTTATTCTCCAACTCAGCCCAGGGTGCAATTTTCTGTCACCTTTACTGCCACCTCAGGGAAGACCCCAGTCAGCTCCTCAGGTGTATCTAAACATCCCTTCAAAATCCTTCACTAGCAAAAGGCTATACAAGCCTCAGCCTCCCTTTGTTCCAATCCAGAGAATTCCTTATCTTCCCAAATTCTCTCTGCGTCCTCCATGATAATAAAGCCCCTTTTCCTTTTTCCTTCTGCCTGATTCTCTGTTGTGACACTGTCAAAAACCCACCAGATACTATCATATTTAAAGTAAGCTAAAGATTCCTTGTTACAGATATAAAATGAATACCAGAGGTGAATGTGAGAAAGAAGCCTCATTCTTTAGAGACAAGTGCCAATCTCATCTTCCTTTGCTCACAGGGCAATCTTGGAGCCAGTCCCCTTAAATAAGGCTATTTTATTTTTCATACATTGGAGGTAGTCTCCTCAGTTCTCCTTGGTTCACCCTAATGGGAATGTGAGAGGTGATTTTGTCTCACAGACTGTCCTTGCTGAGATAAGCATCTGGGTGACCAAAGGAAGAGTCAAATAATTAATGCCAAGGCCTCCTGCACACTGACAAGCACTCCACCTTTGCAATCTGAGATGGGATGGAAAAGGCCAACCTACCAGATGGTCCTTTTTCCCCATAGGCCTTCTCTTCTGTTTAGCTCAGCCTTCTTAGGAAGAACCCCTAATGTGCTACAACTCAGATCCAAAGTCTGAAGAGCCACTTGGGGTCTGGAAAATGCTCATGGCCCTGTCAGTCATAAATGATCCTAGGGATGAAAAATTTGCCTTGGGTTGCAGTGGCTGCTGATCAAACTTAGAGTGGTTTTATCAAGGCCCCAATAACTACTGGTTCTCAGATTCCAGCACAGGGAGCATTGGACTGTGAAAGCAGGTGTGCGGGGCCAGGCATGCACACTGTCTCATGCTCTGTAGTGAAAAGAGGGCTCACACATATTAATCAATGTATAATCTAAGACAAAAGTAGAGCACCAGCCAGCACCTGATGTTCTTTTCAACCAAGAATTCCCTGCTTAATTCCAAGCAAATTCTGCGGCTGGATGTCAGGCGGCTGAAGTCTGATCAGTCTTACGCAGAAATTAGAGCCTGCTGTGATGTTAATGAAGAACTGCCAGTGGGCTTGCTGGAAGGTAATTTAGATCTACATAATTATGACTTAATCCCTCACCCCGTGACATCAAAAAGGTCTCTACCCAAGTGTGAGCTGCATGATTTCATGCCACAAAGAGTGCAGCTGTGTGACGCTGACTTCCTTTTGTGTGCAATGCTCACATCAGTCATGATAGCTTTATTAAATGGTGTGACCTGACCCAATTCTCACACAAAAGGCTCTATCCCCCTAATCAAAACCACAAAGTGGGGCTGGGTAGGCTGGGAAAAGAAATCAGGATCTGCATCTTAACTAGCAGATTACCTGCTCTGGTTGGGAAAGTTGCTGGTGGAGATGAGGATGGTTGAGAACAGTTTCAGTTCTTCCCCCACAGCAGTTGGAGGGGCCCCTCCGATACCTGGAGATGAAGAAGTCGTCAGGACTGGCCACAGACCCTCAGTGCTGTTTGGAAGCAAAGAATAACCAAGGAGACCTCTTCTGGTTCCAGAGAGCTGTTCCACTTCCTGTCCTCCATTCTCCAGGGCTGCTGAGATACAAACATGGGAATTACAGGCTGTGCGGGCAAGGTCACAACATCCCCTTTGGAAGATAGCTTGGAGCCAACTGAAACAGCTGAGCCAAGCGCCAAGCCAGCGTTTTGTGTCATAAGACACGGAAAAAATTCTGAGTCACCCAGACCAGAGGCACTCAAGGAGAGATAGAGATTAAGATGAGGGTATAGGAACAGGTAAAGGGTCAGGGCTGTTTCCACAAACAGGTGGCATTTGGGCTTGTCTTAAAAGAGGGTGTTATGGGTGAACTATGTCCTCCCAAAATTTGTATATTAAACTCATGACTTCTGATACCTCAGAATATGACCATGTTTAGAATCTTGTAGATATAATCCATTAAGATTATATCACATTGGATGTCTTAGTTACTCCTCTTTCATTGGTAGGACGAGTACCCAACATCTAAAATGAAGAAAGGAAAGGTTTATGTAACTCACAGTTAAAGGAGATTTCAGCCCATCCTCAGCTGGCTCCAAGGCAATGTGGTACACGGCAGAGGGCAACCTTCCATGGTGGCAAAGTGTAGAGAGCAAAGAGAGTGGCAGCAGCTAAGGCAGCTAGCTAGCAGCTCTCCCCTCCTCACATTATAATGAAGAGTATCTGCCCCAGGTTAGGTGCAGCATCCATACCCACACTAATTAACCACAAACTCCAGAAGCTGCCCAATGACTACATGAAGGTTTGGGGGCACAAATAGACACAAACAGTAACATTGGAGCACCGTGGATCTCCAGTTCACATATTCCAATAAAAATGGAGCCTGTATAAAACAAAAGGTGGTGGGACTCAGGAAACGCTGTCCTCAAACACAGCACACCGGCATTTGAGAAAACTAAAATAACAAGAAGGTCATTCTCACTTTTCCATCACCGTGAAATTGGCCATAAAACCTAGGAAGGTCATTTGCTCACCTTCTCCTTTCCCTCTCCCTCAAAGATCCTCAGGAGATAGTTATGTTGTCCCCTGACAATGGGAAAGAGTATAACACAAGAATGTCAGGAAGAGTCTGAGCAAACAGGCCTTGCTATGTCCCCTCCCGCAGTTGATCACCACTAGATCAGACCCTCTGTCTTCCAATCGTACCTCTGCCCAACGATCCACAAAAATACACAGGTGTCCCCATTTCTTTGTATCTTCATTTAGGAAGGTGAATAGTGTGAAATAAACTTCAATAAATGTATATGTTTGTCTCTTGTTAACCTCTTTTATCCCAGGAGTCTCAGCATTGAAGTATAAAATAGATGAAGGAAATATATTACTTTTCTCCCACACAGGAGACAGGCACTCACACAGAAAGACCCCACTTCAAGGTGGGAGTTATGTTGGCACAAGTCACAGAACTAAGCGCAGCTGAAAGAGGCATTTTAGGGGGTGCAGCCCTGCTAAAATCCTGATGACAGACTTCTGGCTTCCAGAAATATAAGATAATACATTTTAATTGTTTTAAGTCACTAGTTATTGGTAGTTGGTAAAAGCATCCCTAGCAAACTAATATATATTTATGTATATTTTAGGATTATATTTTAGAGATAGAGAAAGACAGCCTCAGATAAAGGTATAGAGGGATGTTAGTAGGAAATTAGGCAGCTATGAGGCAGTGGGCCAGCCCACTGGAGCAACCTGGGGTCACTAGCATTTACAGGCCGTGGTGTATACCAAAACACTAAAGGCATTGTGCAAGAGTAGTCAACCAAGATGCAAACAGAACTCTCTGACACAAAAAAACCAGGATATTTACAATGGCTCAGCAGTATTTTTCCAGTGTCAGCTGAAGCCTCATATTCTAAGAAGCATTCTGATAAACCTCTTTTCCTTTCCCTTCTCACAAGAATCAGCTGATGAACACTTACTCCATACTTTACAGCCATATATATTTTTCTTTGAACTCACCCATGCCTGCTCCTCCCACTGCCTTGGGGTGCGTTTAGTTTTCCCTAATTGTTTGTGTCGTCACTCTGTCATTCTAATTTTCCTTGGTTATTTGCCTTAGTGCCTGTCTGCTATTCTGTCCTTGGTGGGACAAGTTCTTGTCTGGGCTGAGCTGAATCTCTGATCTCCCCTTGGTAGGAACCCCAGCCTCTTTCCTGGTAGCAGATGAGCATGAACCCACTAGATCAAGAATACGCTCCTGGGTGGGGAGGGCAGGCTGTACTGGAACCTCTGCAGGAAAAGGCATCCTAGGAAGGAATCTCGTACCTAGGCAATAGATGGCTTTGAATGCTGGGGAGATTTCTAGCTTTTTATCTGGGGTTTTTTCTTGTTTTCTGTTCAAGTTTGTTTATATCTACTTTCCCCTAACATGCTTTGAGATGTCTAGTGCGGCCTGAGGACCTATGGAGCCCTGTGCCAAGGAGTGACTTTCTCAGACCCCCACAGAAAGGTAAATGCACATGCCTCCCCCACTCCAAAAAAAAAAAAGTCAAGAAGCTAAGAAGCTGTGGCATTCATCTGAAAAAAAAAAAAAAAGGTCAAGAAGTCTGAATTAGGAACAGAAAGCCAGAAAAGAGAAGATGAGGCTAAAAATTAAAAATAAATTGACATGGTGAAGTTTGCTCAAGGAGATCAAAAGAGAGAGTGGGACTGAACACAGGGTCGCCACCATTCTGAGCCTGGTGACTGAAAGGGCAGTAGCTGGTGAGCAGCTGTGGTGAACAGCTGTGGTGAGGGAGAAGGGCCCTGTGGTACAGGTGAGGTTGCTTTGCACATGTTGATTGTGGGGCCTCAGAGTGAAGGAGTCCAGCAGGAAGTGGAACTTGGCAGAAAATATAGCATCCATTGCAACAAGAAAAGGGAAATTTTGGAGCCTGCTGAAAAACAGCAGTTCTGCTCTCTGGAAAATAAAATGAAATGCAATGGGAGAAGACACACTCTGTTGGCCCAGTTAAAGGCTATTTGATCTATTCCAATGTGTGGGGGCTTGTTTCTAAGTACTATGGTACTAGCAAAGAGAAGTCTGGGTCACTGGCAGAAACTGCTTGCATCTTGCTTTTAGAAAAATGGTCCTTCTCTCTGCAGAGATGAAGTCTTGCAAGCAGTGCTATTGTTTGTCAAGGAAAAATCTCTCTCAACTAGAAAGACAAAAGCATGAACCTGGGCAGGTGATTTGCCTGTACTCCCTGCCAAAGCAGGAAATGGAAATGAAAGCCCCGGAGAGATGGCAAATCCTGTGCTTTCTTTGGAGAGTTAATTAGCAGGTGAGCAGGGAGCTCTCTGTCAGACAGGAAGCTCAGGTCATCAAAGCCTTCATAATTGATGTATCAGGAAAAAGGCATAAAAGAAACAGCTTGAGCAGACCTTGCACGATTTTATAGCCACAAAGAGAGAAATCCTTTTTTTAAAGCCAAGGAAGAAAAGCTCTGGTTAACAGTGAAGGATCCTAAAATATAATTCATACCTCATCATCCCTCCTTCTGTGCTTAAGTATCTATTAAGACAGACACAAGCGAATAATACCTTCTGTGATCTCTTGTCACCAAAGCTTGCTAAGCCAACAACATTGAGTAAGACCTCGTGGGATGGCTTGACACCAAAACTACTCACTGTTCAGTACTGAACAATGAAGTAGAATATGAGCCGAGTATAATTTAAAATTTGCTAATAGCCACTTTAGAAAGGTAAAAAGACAGACAAAATCAGTGTTTTCCATAATATCTTTATAGGCCCAAAACAAACATTATCATTTCAATATACAATATTTTAAAATAAAATTTTTTTTTTCCTTTTTTGGCATGATATATTTAAGATCTAGAGCTTATGTCACACTTCAGCCCATCTCAGTTGCATTATCCACTCTCAAGCGACCAGGGATCCCCAGTGCTGGTGGCCACCTGACCCGAAGCCCAGAGCGCTCTCCTCTACGTTTACACACCAGGTACACACTTCAGCCTTGCTACGCTAACTATGCAGTTCATTATAGGATTCTAGGTCATTTTCAAAGGGAGTGGCATTTTTTTACTTTTGGTGAAGGAAAAGCTTTAAAGAAAATAGAGATTATTTGAGAAAAAAGTGAGTGGTCAATCAGGCAACAGTGAGTACCAGAGAGCCCGGTGGGCAATGAGCTTCTACAGGCTGATGCGGAAGCAAAGACAGTCTGTATAGGATGAGTTAGAGTGGGAGGGTTAGTGGTATTTTCTGATTGTCAAATCTCTTATTGTTTCTACTGGGTTGCACTTTGGCACCCCAGCCTAATACCACCCATCCAAGTACCACCACGTTATATTCAGTATTCAGGTAGAGATGAGATTGCATAGAAGTGAAGATAAGTGGAAAGGAGACAGGGAAACTTGTAACTTTAGAACTTTACTTTTAAGACAACTACAGCTTTAGGACACAGTCAAATTACTCAGGTTGCAGTGCCTTTTCTCCTTCCAGAAAACTCTCTCCAAAAATTCCTACGGGTCGTAAAGAACAATAAGCCTGTACATTGGGCCCATATTTTTCACCTTCACATTGAACTTGCACTCTTCTTCCATAGACTTCTATCCTCAGGAAGCAGCATTATTGCATGGGTAGCATATCCCCAAACTCGGAAAACATGGAAATTATCTAACATCCCACATAGCCAACTAAATGAGTAACATGACCAACACTGAGAATACCCATCCTCATCAATGTTGAAGAACCCTCCAAGTACACACAAACACTTGCAGCTTTAACCATAATGTGCTTTGAGGGCCTGCACTCTGATTTTACAAGTGTGTACTACTTTAGCTCTACCTAATAAACCTTTCTATATCTCTCACTGATGTGTCCTGAAAATCCATTTTCTGTGACAGAAGTCTGTGAACCTACAAGGTACTACATGGGTGGGGTAAGTTGCAATCAGCTTTGGGAGGCCTCATCAGACCTCACATATTGACAGAGGAATATTAAAAAAATGCAAGAGCAAAAATGTCACTCATTGACCTTTGCCCACCTTTGTCCCCTAAAGCAGATCATACAACCTAGGAAGGATTTTATGACCTTATTTGAAGTGGGTCATTGTTATGACTTGTGTCCAAATGTTCCCCCAAAGCTTCACGTAGTCATAGGAAGAGCTTTTCAGAGGTTTCTGGGTTTAAGTGTGTGACACTGGGTTTAAGTGTGCAATGCTAGAATTAAGGGTGTGAGATTACTAAACTAGTCCAGAGATTGATTTAGCATAGTCCTGGGTGTGGATAGTGGGAAAGCCCACTCTGGGTATGGGTGGTGCCACCCAAAGTTTGGGTAACCTAGAATGCATAAAAGGGAGGCAGGCTACTTCACTAATTTGTTTCTTTGCTGTCTTCTGCCTACCATGAGCCCTTTCTCCTCTGAAATGCCTCTGTGCCTTGCTGCCTTGGAATCATTCAACTATGGACTAAAACCTCTACAAACTGTGAGCTACAATGACCCTTTTCTCTTTTAACTTTGAGTGCTGGGTATTTGTCTCAGTAATGAGAAAAGTAACCAAGACAGTCATAAAACCCTCCTTGGAGTGGTCTCTCCCTACACTTATAAGAAAGAATTACTTTTATTTTTGAAGATAAAGGAACACACAGAAAATCCCAGGTGCACAGTCCTTGCTAGGCTCTCCCCAGTTTATTATTACTTTGAATCATTTTTGTTTCTCTAATTATATTTCTCCATGACTTTACTTTTCATCAGATTATCATAAAATGCATTAATTTTGCTGCTTCTTTGCATCATTTCCTTCTGAGAGCCCACATGTTATGTACAACTTACGGAATAAACGAGTATACTTTTCCTCCCAGTACTCTACTTTTTGCTGTAGGAGCTTCAGTCATGAGCCCAATGACAGAAAAGGGAAATGTATTTTTTCTCCTTATTAGTACAAAATCAAACTGAAATCTCAACATTTTTATGGAAAACGCAAAAGAGAAAAACTAACATTCACCAGCTGTTATTTATGTGCCACTACCTATGGCCAGCACTGCATTCACTTTTATTGAATTCTTCCCTTTAACCTGAGTAAGTTTTATTACCTTTGTTTTTAGATGAGAAAATGGGTGATAAAATAGGCTATATACCTGTCCAAGTACATGGGACCAGTAAAAAGTCCTCATTTTCAGTATTAATGGTTACTTTATCTCTGAATAATATGCTAATTCGGTGGCAAAGACCACCCTTTCAGTGGTATCTAGTAGAGTTCCTTATCTGTACCATTCAACAAATCACAGTGATCAAGGCAGGAAGTATCTAAGCCTGTCATATATTGTAATGGAAAAGGGATGTAGGGCATTGGACCCATCCCATCTGCCTCATTTCATGTAACCCACACAACTCCATGAAGATCCCACTGAGCATACACTGAAGCCACTGATACCTCCTGATAAAGTAAGCAAGATGGGGAAATTTAAGAAGTTAAACCTTCTGTTTTCTCTCAATCCTAGGGAATTCCAATCCCCCAATCCCTGCTCTTTTGTTAAGTTCTTGTCCCTATGGGCAAGTAGATAAGACTTTAACTATTCAACACTTTAAAGTGGGCCCTTCCTTATCTCCAGTTTTAAAAGTATGCAACTTATGGGAGGGAAAGTGGGCAAAAAGCAATGACAACAACAACATTGCATTTGAAATTTGGTTAAAGAGAGGTTGTTATTGGAGAGAGGAGGCAGAAGGTATTAAAAAAAAAAGAGAATGACAATGGTTTACAACAAAGATTCAGAATAGAGTGTGCGGGAAGAAGTCGTGGGCATCTGAGACCAGGTCCTACAGTTGATCTTCAGACTAGATGAGAGGGTTGCAGAGGGTGACATACCCTATTCTGCACCATGCCTCCAGTGGTAGTTAGGGTGGAGTGTCAACTTGATTTGCTTTGAGATCTACATGGAAGATGTCTGGGACGCACTTCTGAGTGTGTCTGTGAATGTCATGAAGGTGTGGGCTAAGACCTAAGTTTGTCCCCTGTCCTTCCTCTCTAGCACTCTTCTCTTTCTTGCCTTTTCAGTCATAACAAGCTGGTTTGCTCCATCATGCCCTTCCTACATGATGTTTCTGTTTTTTGGAGGCAGATCACCATAGACTGAATCCTATTAAATTGTGAGGCAAAATAAATTTCTCCTCCTTTAAGTTGAGGACATTAAGTATCATGTCCAGCAATGGGAAAGCTAATTGACTCAGAAAATTGGTACTAGAAGTAGAGTTATATTTGACTATGCAATTTAGAAAATTTGGAACTGGTTTCTGAAAGGAATTTAGAAAGTTTTGAGATGTGTGCTAAAGGAGCTTTAGAATGTTATGAGAAGAACATGATAGTTGACTTCTGGTTAGAACTCAGAAGAACAGAAAACCTATAAGAATGCATATAGGGAAGGCCAGGTTCAGAAGTTTCAGCTGGGAACAAGAACTTCATTAAAATTCCACTAGAGTCTATATGTGTTACACTTGAGCAGATTTGTTTATATATTGGCCATATTCAGATACTAATAAGACTGGGAGTAATGGTGGGAGGCTATTTGAACTGGTAGAGAAAATTTCACAGCAGCCCAACACCCAGGCCATGGCATAGGTGCTGTCAGCTGCTTTTATCAACATTTACAGTGAAAATTGGAGACCTTGCATTTTACAAGGTATAAAAATTTTAAAGATTTAAATTTTCATCCAGAAGGAACTATGTATGAAAGTGGGGCACTGGAGGTATGGATGCTAATGAGACTGGTGTCATTATAAAGAGACCAAATACTTTGCACAAGGGCAAGGAGAAAGGGATCTAAGAAATCAGCAAGACTCTACCCATCAAAGTCTCAAGAGTGTAAAAATTTTAATTTTCATTTAGAAAGATGGTCTTCCTTGGGACATCTGCTTGAGAATGGCCTCCTAGAGATTGATAACCTAACATTCATTGTGCTCAGCTCTCTAGGCACTCAGAGGCTGATGCAGCCATGGGCCGAGGGGCACAGCTACTGCTCCCACTGATATCAGACCTTAATATCATCTACGAGATGCTGGTTTTGCCAGCAGGCAGAATACAAGTAGAACATAACCTACAGGGAGGCTTCCATCAGATTTTAAAGGAAATCCCCGGAAGCCAGACAAGGAGCTCCGGAGAGGGCAGTGCATGAAGTTGTGGAAATGAAATCAAAGGTACAGTGGAGTTTATATTCAGGCAATATAACTGCCCATTAATAAATCACAGTACTACAACAGCTAGCTAAGAGGCAATAGGTCAGTGGCCATTCTTGAGACTTGGAAGAAAGATTTCACTGAAACAAATCTGGCCTGATCTCGCTCTAGAGCGTAGCCAAGCCTTTTGCCAAAAATGTGGTGCTCAGTTTCCTCTCAAGTTTGATATTCCACTGGCTAAGGATGGGGGCTCAGAGGCAAACTGTCTCAATAACTCATCTGAAGGATCAGAAGGAATGCTTTCTTTCTCCAATCTCATTCTAGTCTTTTCCTATTCCTTTTTACTTTTCTTTTTTTGGAGGCATGTTTCTCCTAAAGTTAGAGAGGAAGGATCCATGAACTGTTTCAACCTTTCCTCCTATTCAACAACTAAAAACGTTTAAATTGAGCCCATGGAAAATGAATGCTGGTGCCAAGGATAAGGAAGTCATCTTATTTTTTAAAATTTATTTACTTATTATTAATATTAATGAGAAAGAAATAGCAGTGAGACAGTTTCACAACAGGTTAGTAGGACAGATACAATAATTAATACATTGCATATTGTCTTCATAGTAGTTGTTCAGAGTACAAGATGCAGACATATCTAAACACTATTAGTACAAATCTTTCCTCCCATTGAACAATGAGAAAGTAGCTGTATCTATAGTCCAATAGTCCATAATAGCAGTGGGTTATCAGTACAACTGGCAGTATCAGAGGCTTTTGACTTGAGCCTGTTACAGCTTAGCATATTAATGTGGTTTTCCTTTTTATACCTCATGGTTAGACTTTTCTGCTGGATGGTTAAGACCAAGATAAAGCAAGACCTAGCTCAGCCATTGCTTGACCAATTTGTTCTCTATGAAAGCCTGAGAGAAGCTGACACCATTCTGAAACATGATGCTATATGACTTTCTCATCAAAGCAAAATATTTCACTTTCACAGTTTTGAGGCTACAAAGGATGGAGATCTGTTGCTTCTTGTGGTGTCCTCTGGCCATCTTTTTTATTCTCCTGTTCCTTCTTGACAACCAAGATCTCCTTATCTGTATATTGTAGTCTGCACCTTTACTCAGCTTCCTTTTTGACAAACTCATTATGTTTTAAATCATATTGCTGGGCTCTTTGCTCATGATTCTCAACATAAATCTGCCTAACAGTATCTCAACATTTGACTGCCTTGAAATTTCTTCTGCTAGATTAATTATTTCACTTCCCTTAATATTAGTTCCAAAATATCTGGATATGAGCAAAGTGCAGACAAACTTTCTGGTAAGCCATAGCACACATTGCCTGTAGCCCCACAACTAATGCAGTTCTTCCTAGCAGGAACCTCACCAACCTGATCTTTAACCAGCAGGGTTTCAGTCTTCTGGTCTTCTGAACTCTCATCAGAATCCCTCATACAGAGCAGCTGAAGTCATTGTAGTGCTACTCTTTCAGGTGATGCCTCTAAACCTTGCCAAACTCTTCCCATAAATCATTCCCAAAGGCTCTTGAATCACATGGTCAGGTATAGTCACAGCCTCAACATCTCTCCTCTGGTGCCAAATTCTGTGTTAATTACTTTTCTCTCACTGCTGACAAAATACCCAATGTCCAAAATTAAGGAAGTAAAGGTTAATTTAGCACATAGTTTGTGGAGCTTTCAGACCATAATCAGCTGGCTGCAAGGCAGGGGGGCATGGCAGAGGGGCAATAGTTCATGACAGTGTAGGGCAGCAAAAACAAGAGCAAAGTAGGAAGAAGAGCAAGCCTCTTTTCATCCCTCATGTTATAAGCTGGTTACCACCCCCTAGCGTGGGTACAGCACTCACATCATCTCCATTCCCTCTTCTTGTATAGGAAGAGGATGTTTACAAAGTGAGGACCCCAGCCCTTTGCTCAGTCACTTAGGTAAACTTCTCAACTCCTTGTCTCAACCATTACAGTAATTAAAGGAAAAGTAAGAAGAGCAATAAGAGCTGATACAGTGCAAATGCATCTTAAAGATCTCACTCTTTTTCCTCAGCAGTCTGCTAATGCCTGAAGTTTAAAAAGGGCTATTGTCTATAACCAACAATTTAAGGTCACAAAATTTACTTATAGCCTATAACAGATCTTACAACACTCGAATATCGAGAATTCAAACACTTATTGGAGAGTACAGATCAATACAGGACCTTAGATTGGTAAATGAGGCAATAGTCCCAGTCCACGTGGTGATAACAAAGACATCCACTCCTCCTCTTCAGGTCCTGGAAGATTTCAGTTTTCAGTGTTAAAAAGATGCCTTCTTTCATATTCCTTTATATACAGATCTAGTTTCTTTTTGCCTTTGAAGATCCTCATGATCAGGCCTCTCAACTGACTTAGGCTGTGCTCCCTCAAGGGTTCAGAGACAGTCCTCATCTCTTTGGACAAGTGTTTTTGCCATGACTTGGCATGTTTTGAGTTCTCCCTTGTGCCAGTCCTCCAATATATAGACCATATACTTCCATGTGCACTCTCAGAAGTGTTCTCCAGCCAACCACCTGTGCTCTGTGAAATTTTGCAGCAGGCAGAATTTATAAGGTCTATAAGTCTAAGCCATAACTTTGCAAACTTGAGATAAAGTACTTGAGCTTTATAGCTAAAAGAAACCGAAGACTGGGATAAAATAAAATAAAACCAATACTTTCTTGTAGTTCAAGAACCTAAAACAGGTGAAAATATTCCTAAAAGTTACAGGCTTTTGTCACCTTTAGATAGCAGAGTACAGTGATCACATGACCTTCTTTTAGCTTATAAAGGAAGTCCAAAAGGCAACTATTCATATTTTAACCTGGGAACTTGATCTCAAAACCATATTTCAGAAGTGTAACCCAGTGCCTCTAAAAGTCCTGGCACTGAACTACCAAGAAGACACCGTTTCAATCTATAAGTTGATGAAAGGTGGAGCATGGCTTTGGGAATGCTTACACAGGATCAAAGACCTACTCGACAGTCTAGAGAGTATCTGAGTCATAAATTAGACAAGAGGACTTTGTTCTTCCCATGTATACTTGCTACATGATCTGCTTCCCCATTAGGTCAGTATTACCTAGGTGGCTATATTAGCAATCTTAATGGTCTATGATAGTTTCACCTGCATTGTATGTACTTCACGAATTTGCTGCAAAACTTCCTGTGAGAAGATGGCAGCAAACTCATTTTCAACTCACATTTTGGTTCTCTCCTTTCTCTGGAGCTATCTCTGTCAATAAATTTTCCTACTCCTAAGCACTACTGTTCCTTAGAATTCATGCTTTTATTTTGGATAATCTGTACTCTGAATGTCTGATATCTATAGGATGAAAGTTATATGATTGCAACTATATCACTTTGACTCTTCTTCTCTAACACTGTTCCCCCACTCTACTTCCCAGTCTCTGTCAATTAAGCACCTTCCCTCCGCCACATTTTTCTACCATGGTTTTTCTGCATTGGAGCCAATTCTCATAGACAAAATCCCTTAAAACAGAGAAATTAAATTTCAACTTCTTTAAGTTGTGAGTGGTGGGTGTTATGTCCATCAATGGTAAAGCTGACTGGTATACCTCCCTCAATCCCACCTCCTCTGTATCCATTAGCTGGTCACAACTAGAGCCCTTATTGGGCTTTCTGCTCATCTTATTTACTCCCACTTGATGCTCTTACATGAGTACAGATTAAAGGCTGACATGACTTTTAGAGAGACCATCATGTACTATGCTTATCACAGTGCCTTGCACATAGTAGACACTGCACAACATTTAGTTATTGGAATAAAAAAAATTTGTGTATCTTGTGATTTTAAGGCTCTAAATAAGGGAGATATGAGTGCAGAGAACACTGAGACTATTGAAAAATACATTGAAATTCGAGAAAGATGGATAGAGGAGGATGCTGTGAGGAGCAGAACTGGGAGAAGGTGACTGGGTGCAGTCTGAAGACCTTTGAAGGGCCCAGGAGAAATCCGAGCCTGGCATTATCTCATTTTCACATTAAAGGGCCTGAATCTAGGATGACTGCCCTTTGTTGACAGATACTTTTTTGGTCTTATGAAGGAATGT
>PVKN010002298.1:0-43537 GCA_004027915.1 Capromys pilorides | reverse complement strand
AGAGTCCAAAATTAAAATCAAATCATGATTCCAACTTAGAGGCCAGAATGTTGTGTATCTGTAATCAACTCAGAGTACTCAGACAATGTTTGAATAGGTGAATATATACAAAGATATCAACTAAGAAAAAATTTCCATTGGTAATAAAGAATTACTAAGTATAAGGCATAACATAAGTACTTGAATGGCAAATATATGACCAGAACTTCTAACAGTTTGGGGATAGGATATCACGCAAAGTTCTAGTATGTCATATACATAGACAGTGTCCATGACACTTATTGGTGACCAGGTGTCACTTGTGGGACTGAGCTACTGGTATCTCCTTGATATGTACCCTGTAGAACCAGACAGAATCATGACCCATAGGGTGCAGGAGAAGTCCACTTGTAGACTATGTTGATGGACATATTCTTCTGCTGTATACAAAGGAATAGTTTAAAGACTGCTTTTGTATACCTCTTTTTCTCCTGTGTTTAATTATTTGTCCTATTTTGTGGGTTCTTTCCATTCTCCTTCATAGAGTTGTGGTCGTTTTGATCCTTCTCTAGAATATCTTTTAGCAAACTATGCAGGGTTGGCTTTGTCATCATGAAATTTTTTAGTTCTTTGTCATGAAAGTATTTCACTTCTCCATTGAACTTGAAAGAGAGTTTTGCAGTGTATAACAGTTTAGGCTGGAATTTGTTTTCTTGTAAGACTTGAAATACTTTGCTCCATGCTCCTCTTGACTTGATGGTTTGTAAAGAGAAATCTGTCATTATTCTACTGGGTTTTCCTTTAAATGTGATCTCGTTCTTTTCTCTAGCAGCTTTTAGTACACTGTTGCTGTGCTGAATTTCTGGGATCTTGAGTATTATATGTCTGGGTGTGGTTGTAATTTGCTTCATGTAATTCGGAGTTCTGTATGCTTCAGTTACCTGAATGTCAAATTGTCTCCTCATATTTGGGAAGTTTTCTGCTATTACTTCTTCCCATATTCTTTTTATATCATTTGTACAGACTCCTTTCTCATTGATGCCTATTAGTCTTACATTGATCATCTTGTAGATGTTGAATTATTTTTTTCTTGCATCCTAGTTGTTAAATCTTTTCTTACCCCTTCACTAACTGCAATGGTGTCTTTAAGGGCTGAAAGTCTATTTTCACTTTCATTGAAACAGTTTTGCCAGCTTGTGATTGACATTTTAAGTTACTGTATAGCACTTTGAATCTGCTTCATGTATTCTATTACTTTCCTATATTGCTCATTCAAGGATTCCGTTGTTTTTCTATTCTCTTCTATTTTTTTTATCGTTGTCTTTAGAAGCACTTAGCACTTCTTTTATTATAGGTATTATTTCCTTTTTTACTTCAGAAATTATTTCTGATCTGATTTCCTCTATGCCTTTCTGTAGTTGTTTCTTTGCTTCAGATGCTATTATTTCAGAGATTTCAGGTGTGTGATATCCAATTTCTTCTATGCTATTGTCTCCTATATTTGTTCTGGGTGAGCTTGGGGCCTGAGAGTGCATTTTGCACCTTCTCTTTGTCATTTTGTATAGCCTTGCCTTCTGACTTTTGGTTTAGAGCTTTGGTAGAGTTCTTACCTTAGCACCAGGTCCAGATTACCAAGTTCAAAGTCGTCCAGGTGGGTGTGGCTTTGGTCTGGCTGCTGAGCTCCACTTCTTCCTGTTGCAGCCCTTGGATGTGAACCTGCTGTGCCACTCTGGCAAGATGTTCTGCTCCTGGATTAGCTGGGTGGGTCTTGTCTCTAGTCTCTCTGCAGGGAGTTCTGCAGCAGTTTTCCACACTGGGTGTGCTAGGCCTGGTTGCTGGGTCGAATGAGTTTCCTGAATTATCTTTTATTGTTTGTTTGTTTGTTTATTGAGTAACCTATTTATTGGGCACAACAAGCAGGATCAAGGTTAAATGTACCAAAGTCAAAATTAAATTTCCAACCTGTACAGTAAAATGAAACATATATAACATAGGCTTCTCTAGGACGTGAGGGTCACAAGAGACACAGGCCATATTCAACAGTGAACATAGCTTTCAGTGCAGTCTGCTCCCAACCACAGCCCTGCTCTCAGGCCAGTAACTGTATAGTCAGTACTCCAGTGAGTGCGAGCAAAAGCTTACATTCCCTAAGGGCAATATTGACAGTGCTGCTGTGTAGTGGTATCATGCAAGATTCCCCCCCCACCCACCCCAATGGCAATATTGGTCTGGGAATTTTATTTTAAAAAGTAAAAGCAAAGCAAGAACAAAAATCTGAAACAAAGGAACAGGGCAACATACAACAATACATATGTTACAGATTTTCAGACCAGAAATAGTTGATTAACAATGCTTGATGTATTATCTATTTTATCGTCAAACTGTTGCTCAGATTAACAGCTATAGCTGTGTAAGATCCAACGTATGGTTGGGTAGTGCCACTTTCAAGATACCTTGAAGTTTTGTTTTTGTCTCTTTTTTTGTTTTACCTTTTTTAAAAAAAGTTTTAAGCTGCCTTTTAGAATTAAGTTTTAATCTCTGATATTTAAAATCCATGAAATAGCGAGGCATGATGGCCCAGGCCTGTGATCCTAGCACTTAGGAGGCTGAGGCAGGAGGATTGCATGATTTTGAAGCCAGCCTGGGTTGCATAGCGAGTTCAAGGCCAGCCTGAGCTACATATTTAGACCTTTTCTAAATAAATAAAAATATACCATGAAATGGCATTATAGAAGTCCAGGGATCTTTATTACAGCAACAACAAAAGGAACATGAAAACGTTTAAAACAACTGTAAAAAAAGCCAAAATTTATTGCAATTAAAGCCGTTCCTTATAGATATGCATATTATCAGAGCCCTGGGAAGGAGCTTACTAAAAGCAGACAGAGCGTGACTGTAGGTAATGTGGTTTCTTTTGCAGCTGCAATTACTTTTTCCAAGAGAACCAAGCATGACAAGAAATTTATTTCTATGTAAAGTAACTTGCTCAAGTAGTTTCTGCAAGACTTAAACATGATTTTTTTTTTTTGCGGGACTGGAGTTCGAACACGCTACCTTGCACTTGCCACCTTGCACTTGCCAGGCAGGCACTTGTGCCACGGAGCTATCTCCCCAGCCCCAGCATGAAATATTTTTATACACTTAGGATATGCTTCTCTTTTGCTGTTTTTAATCTGTAAAATGTAACTTTTGGTTGTGGAAGACAAAAAGCAGACTTCTATACCTAAATCCTAAAACCTTAAAGTGCGGCATTCTTTCTGTGAGAGGTGACCATCAGCGTGAAACACTTAATGCCATCGTGTATGGAACGTGCCTAAGTCACATGGTGCTTTTCACTAAAATGTTGCTATTTAAAACAGCATGACTGAGCTGGACAAAGAAATAAACACCTTGAGAAGCGGCCTGAAAGCGGTAGAGACAGTGAGTATCAGTTTTCTATCTCAATTCCAAATCTTTTCACTATCTCCAGTCCCGAGCACTTCTGGTGTGTAAGCTGGTTGCTTTAGCATGTGATCCGCCCAGGACAGCACCTACTGATTCAAGACAAAAACAAGAAGACGAGGCAGAAGCTGAGTGTGTCGGACCTTGTGACTTGATTGCTTGCTGTCCTGGGTGGGTCACTGCACCGGGGGCTGGACCCAGGCTCCTGCCAGTTTACCTAGGGCAGACTTTGTGAAAGTGAGTTGGATAGCCAAGGACCACCTCCATGCCCATGCCTGGTAATATTCCGTGAAACCTTCCAGAGAGGACTAAGGTGTCTGTCTTGCCTGTGAGCCAGTCCTTTGATAGGTTACTTCCTGAGGGTGCACTCAGGGCGAGGGTTCAGAGTGAATCGACCTTGCTCCTTGGTGTGTCGTTGTGGGCAGGAGCCTGTTCCCTCAGTGCACCTGTCCAGATAGGCACAGTGTAGCAAAGATTGCTCCAGGCCTGGCTGACTTGGAGATACTCTGGAGACGCATGTGCCATCAGGCGTGTGTCTAGAGGAGCACCACCTCCAGAAGGAAGGAGCAGTGAACGGTGTCTGGAAGAAGACTTAGGTGTGTAGGAGGGAGGCTGCCTGGGGACATGAGGCAGAGAGGCCCGGGGAGTCAAATGTGGCTGTGTTAGCCCGCGCTTGAGGGTACTGTGTAGATGCCCTGCCCAGGGGCAGGAGGCCAGCTGGCAAAGTGGCAAAATGCTGTTGCCCAACCTGTCCAAAGAACCAAACACAGGTCTAGTCTCATTGCTGAGGGGCCTAGATCACGCACAGGCTGCTTAGGACTCCTAAATAGCTTTCAGGTCATTTTTTTTTTTCTCTCTCTCTTCTTTTTTAATTACAAAATTATGCTATCCTCTAAAGACATGCTGCTAATAAAAGTTGATATCACAATGTATGATTTTTTGTGTGCTTTCATGGATTTAGGAGCACATGAGGGTCAAGCTTGGTTTTGGTTTTATAAGGTTTGTTTGTCATGGAGAGGGTGATGGCTGGAAGGGGGTGCACAACCTAAGTAGGCCGCCCCCCACCCAGCAGCTGAGTCGGCATACAGGATCAGGCCTCCATGGTTCACAGAGAGGCCCACCCAGTCGGGCACTTGGGCTGAGGCTTGTTTGATACTTCTCACCCTTTGTCTCTTCCTCTCCCTGGCGGCTTTATTGAAACTAGTATGATACCATGACAGCCTTAAGTCATAGTAGACACTCTGATCTCTGATCTCTGATCCAGAGCTGGCTCAAACCCAGCCTTGGGGAAGCCACAGTTAGAAATACGTTCTGTGGTTTTGATTTATTAAGGTACAGTTTTACAGAGATCTGCATCTCCTAGTTCATGATGGAGACCCTTTTGGAGACAAGGGCTAAACTGTAGCCCCAAACCCACTTACTTATCACAGAGTGCCAGCACTACAGTTCAACCTGAATACTGAGGTTTTAGTTCAGAAACAAGAGGTCCACATTAACATCATGTCTTAAAAGAAAGCCACACGTGTGCCATAGGTTCACTAGCATTGCCCTAGGGCCTGTGGCTCACACTCTTCGTAGAGGAAGGATCTACAGAAGCCCTCAGCCCCTGCCCCAGGCAGCTGAAATGGCAGAATAGAGCCTTGGAGGGAATCTTAGGGAGGTCGAGCTTGGCAAGGGGAAATGCTTATGTGCCCTAATCATGCTTTACCCAAGTTAATTACACTGCTGGCAGGTGTCAGATGGAATTTTTATGAAAAGGTTCATTAATGAAACACTTGAAGATGCCTTCCCATCTCCATGTCCGACACACTTAACTTATTCATTCTCTAGTTTCTTCCAGTCAGAGCCAGGTCTGTAATTCGTGAGTTTTTCTGTTATTTCATTTGATTACCATGGTAACATGGCTACTGACTACCTTTAAAAAAGTGAAGACACCATGGCCCAGAGCAAGTCGCCATGGGTAAGAAGCAAGGAAGTGCCAGAGCTGAGTCGAGCCTGTGCTTCTCACTACTGAGCTACTGCTTGTCAGTATCCCTGCCAAAGCAGGTACACAAAGAAAAGAGGAGCTGTACAGTTAGAGCAGAGGGCAAGAGCGTCATGTGCCTGAGACTCTGGAGGCAGGTTGACCTGATTCACATTCTGCCTATCATCGGTCTGCTGCTTGACTTTGGGAAAATAATTTTGATTAAGGTTTCCTCTAAACCTTAATTTGTGTGTCTGACCAGCGGGGGTAATGCTTCCTCTCTCATAGGTATTACATTTTTTTTTTTTTTTTTTATAGTGGGCTCAACCTGTCCTGGGGGGTGGTGCTGGCGCAGCATGTGGTGCTGGGGATCAAACTGTGGTCCCTGCGGTTGCCTAAGCTTTCCTAGGCAGGCACTTTAGACTGCTGAACCATCTTGCCAGCCCAGGTGTTACAAACATTAAGAAGAAAAATGCACCAGGTAACATTTGAAATTAATTATTGAAATTTGAATTGAAGCATGTTCTTTCCATGGTAATGGAGAATATGAATAATTAACAAGGGACTAATTCTCTTACCTGCCTATTCACAAAAACCTAATGATGTAGACAAGAAAAATGGTTGATTTAGGACCAAACGCTACAGTAGCTGAATTCTGTTGAGTCAGATACAATGATTAGAAAGTAAATAGATGTTGGCAGAAGAGAAGGAAAGAGGAAAACAAATCAGGATAATTCTGATCACAGGATACCAACTGTCGGGCTGGGAGATAGCTCAGTAGAATAAGTGCTTGCCTGGCAAGCACAAGGGCCTACATTCAATCCTCAGTTCCATAAAAAAAAAAAAAAAAAAAAAAAAAACACTGGGACACAGAATACCAACTGTCAAAGTCTCTTCCTTTCACTTGAATTCAGTTGCTATAATTTGTTTGGTGTCTGTTAATTGTATCCAAATGGCAATTGGCTTACCTTCTAAAGATACAGTGAGAAATCACACTGAGAATATAGTTGCCATTTCCCATATACGTGTACACATAGGCATGGCTATGGCATGGGGCATAGCCAGGATGCAGCATCGTAGATGTGTTTGCCATTCTGAGTAGTTACCAAGGCCCATGCAGTAGGAGACAAGGTGTATCTGCATTTGAGGCCTACAATGTCACCATCCATTTCCTGTGTTTAAGGAGCTGGAGTATCAGAAGTCTCAGCCCCCACAGCCCGGAGATAAGTTTGTGTCCGTGGTCAGCCAGTTCATCACTGTGGCCAGCTTCAGCTTCTCCGACGTTGAGGATCTGCTGGCAGAAGCTAAAGACCTGGTAATTTAGCCATTGCATGCTTACGTTGCTTGACTCAGCGGTGCCTCCAGATGTTAACAGCAAGAATGGGATCACAGCATCATGACTTGGCCAGTAGTGGATAATTACTCTCCAGATTCCCCTTTTGTGGAACGCACGTGTGTTTTCATCTCCACAAACTAGGTTGACTGAAACACACCCTTGTCACCTGACTGGCCTGTGCTGACTGAAGGGCTTGAGTGGCGTAGCAGCAGTACGTGCGTTGATGGGTTGCTCCTGGCTGCTTTAGGGTTAAAGTGCTTATCTCTGAGCAGCAGAGTAAATGGTACAAGCCAGGAACAAGTGTGACGAGGCCATGTGCCTCAGTATATCTGTATGCAATGTGCTTGTCTGAGACAGCCTGAGGAAGAGAGGGTGCTCCCTCTGTAAGCCTCCACCAACACTTACTGAAATGCATTTTAGTTCACAGCCTCCTATAAAGCGGTACTTTTTTAATAAGTAATTTCTTTGTATGGTTCTTCCCATTTAAAATTTTGTCCTCTTTCAGAGGAAGTTTTCACTGACTAATGACCAAGATGTTTAACCCTTTCGGAGCCACTTCCCTCTTCTGGCTCTTCCACTTCCACTTGTTCTCTCTTACTCTCGCGTGTCCCCCGTGTCCCCCGTGCTCTCACGCTACCCCTCCCTCCCTCCCTCCCTCTCTGAAGCTATTCTTTCATACACATACATGCAATATAAGTTCAAATGACTGCCAGTAGAGGTCCAACTGCTGCTGCAGTAGACATCAGCCACCCAGTGTCACAGCCCTGGTGCAGACCTCTCCTGTGAAAGGCCCGTCCACATCATAGGTGGGCCTCGCCATTCTGGAACCTGTACTGTACTTCACAGAGGGGCGCTCACCCCCTCCCTGAGAGTCTAGCACCATGGTTCTTTTAGCAAGGAGCTCAAACTTTAATCTGGCCCTAGCTTTCTGGTTTCTAAGACTAAAACACATATTACTTCATCATCACTAGAATTCCTAAGTAGGAACATCATTCAGCAGGATTTTAAGTACATGAACTTGAATGTTTTAGAATCTCAGTTAGTAGACTATTTATTGCTCTTTGGTTCATACTAGAATTTTTATAAATCAGCTAATAAAACCATGGAGCAAGCTAGTGTCCTATAATATGGTATAGGAAGTATATTATATTTTTCCTCAAAGAGATCTCTTTTGTAATAAACATAAATATTGACAGTAACTCCACAGAAATATAAAAATTGTTCTAAAACAGGTTATTATAAATTTTACCATATGAAATAATTATAACGTAAATATGTCAAATTATTAAAGAGTATTGAAAAAATGTCTTATATTATTACTGAAATATTAGAAAAACTTAATATGATAGACAGGTAGTAGTGATTTAAGGAAAAGAAGATCAGTTAGAAACTATTGTGCCCAGGCAGACTATAAAAACCTGTCTTGGCCTAAAGATGCAGAAAATAAAAGGTCTGGACAGCTGTAGATGAGGCAGAGAGAGAGCGCGACTGAAGCTCAGACACCGGGTGGAGGGAGGAGCAGCACCGCCCTTCAAGTGGAGGACTACAAGGGCTTGCCTGGGGGACACTGTCTGGGGGTCATAATGAGGCAGCATTCTTACGAGAGCTCCTGATGAGCTCTGTAATCGCTGGAGAGCCTAGTAGAAACCACTAGGGGAGGGCAGATGCCATATACTACTTTGTTGTTCTGTATTTCAGTTTAATTGTTTAAGATCTACCCTTAACTATTTTGTATTTTGTCTGTTTTTAAAAATCATGGGGGCTGGGGAGATAGCTTAGTAGAATAAGCACTTGCCTGGCAAGCACAAGGGCCTGAGTTCAATCCCTGGTTCGGGAGAGGGGGGGGATATCATTAAAAATAAGACACTATAGGACAGCAAAAAGTATGAAAGCCCTCATAATTTTTCTTTTAACTTTAGTTATGCACCTGTCCTTGAGGTCTGTACCAGTCCTCTGTGAACAGCTTAGGAAATGACAACACCACTCCTGAAGTACAAATTGCTGGAAGAAACTTGGATATAAGACCCCAGGAGTCTTAAAGCTGTCATATGTGTCATAATTCAGGGGGATATAAAAGAATTGTGGCAAGGAAGCTAGGCTGACTAAAGTAAGCCTCAGATCCTTTAAAATGGACTGTTTTGAAGTGAGGAAACTTCATTCAAGTGGCCTTCATGAGTACTGAAAGAGTTACTTGGGAAACTCCTTACATAAAAATACCTTTTTTTTTTTTTTAAATCATTAAGAGTAAAGTATTCTTAGCCAAACTTTGGTGTTGCGTTAATTCCGTCATCAGTTACTGTTTTCTAGTTGGGCCCCAGGAAATACCATAATAGCATGATGAGGGAGCAGCACGAGCAGTACTGGGCCCCATTCGCACTCCATCGTCGCGATATGGCACTACTGCGTGGCCCTGAGCCACCTCACCCGCCTGCGCTTGCTGTTGCCCTTGGGTCTTGGGTGTTTGGCCATGATGTTTGCTTTCTTGCTTTCACCATTGTGTAGTTAATAAAAAGTTATAGGAGGTAGTCACAGATGTTAGCTTGAAATGAGGTTGACAGGAATAAATAGTTTCAAAAGTTGAGGAGTACTAGAATTCATACTTTCAAATGCTTAATGGACGTGTTCAGCAGCCGAAGATAAACACAGCCACCCCCGAGCCGCTCACATTCTGTTTGGCTCCTTCGGAGTGGTAGACCTGCGAGCGAGGATTTTTTGTGCTCATAGGGTTCTCTGAGGGTGCTGAACTTCTTCAAATCTTCTCCTTTTCAGTTTACTAAAGCAGTAAAGCACTTTGGGGAAGAGGCTGGAAAAATCCAGCCAGATGAGTTCTTTGGCATTTTTGATCAGTTTCTCCAAGCTGTGTCAGAAGCCAAACAAGAGAACGAGAACATGAGAAAGAGGAAGGAGGAGGAAGAGCGCCGAGCTCGCATGGAGGCCCAGGTGAGATGAGCTGAACTGGCGGCACGACCTCCTGGAAACTGCGGCCCCTTGCTGTTTGGATGGGGTTGTAGTTCTGTGTGTACGTACTGGGGACTGATGCCAGAGCCTGTAAGTCAGCTATGCCATCCCCTCTTTTTTCTATATTTTGAAACGGGATTTCACTAAGTGCCCAAGCTAGGCTTGAAATTGAGTGCTTCCTGTCCCAGCCTTCTCATTTGCTGGGTGACAGGCAAACACCACTGTGCCCAGCTAGCACCCTGTTTTAGCAAGAAGGCAGTAGCTGTGCTCTCTGAGGACCAGTTGATTTAGACTCTCCATACTGTAAAGAAATTAATAACTAGAGCCTATTTAATAGCAAAGCTTATCTTTCCATTACAGAAACATGTTACCTCAGTTGTTCGCTTTTTTAATGAGCATGTAGGAGGTTTTCCTAGAATAGACAGTGAGGGTTTTGTCTTCACCGTGAGTTTTTTCTGCAGTGAGGACCCCGTCCTGCCCCACGCATATCCCCTATTCCCTAGCAGCTGTAAATGCATGGGACCCCTGTACCCAAGGCAGAGTCCAGCATTTTAACCCTTCACTAAGAGGGCTCTTTTTCTTTGCAGCTCAAGGAACAGCGGGAAAGAGAACGGAAAATGAGGAAAGCAAAAGAGAGCAGTGAAGAAAGCGGAGAGTTTGATGACCTTGTCTCGGCTCTACGCTCAGGAGAAGTGTTTGACAAAGACCTTTCTAAACTGAAACGGAATCGCAAACGCATCTCCAATCAGGTGACAGATGGCAGCAGAGAGAGACCAGTCACAAAACTTAATTTTTAATTCCTTTTCAGTACTTTTCTAGAAAGCCCAGTAGCAGCCCTTTGAAGTGACTCGACCGTTCTGTTACACTGCTGTGGCAGTTCATCTGTGTGTGCACGCTTGCGCGTGCACATGTGTGTGTATGTATGTGTGTGTGAATGGACATGTACATATAAAAACTGCACAGAAGTCTGAGTGTCGTCTAGAGACTCACATGTACGGTCGTCTTCGTTCCTGTGTGCACAGTGGCCTGTGTCGTGTGTGTGCGAGTGTGGCCCAGTGTCTGTCCCTGAGCACAGGGACACTTGAGAAGCACAATGGCCCCCACAGAGACGGCAGGCATTCCCTGGCATATGGAGAAAACAGGCTTGCGAGGTGCAGGAGGGCTTCAGCTTCGTCTCCTCGAAGTCATTTCCTCTAGAGGGACGGGGCCAGAAGACCCTGGACTGGCGTTGGCCACCAAAGCCAAGGCATCGCCTCAGGGACTGCTGGGTCCTGCTCAGACCACGGCCGGGGATGTGGTGAGGCAGGCTGTACGTTGACAACATCTTGCACACAATTTGTGTTGTGTAGAGTATCAATCAGAACGCTTTGACGTGTTTAAAGCTTGGATATTGGGTTCCCCCCACCTAATTTCATCAAGTTTTCTGCCAAGTGCTCTTGATGATTTCTCTGTTGCTTTTAGGGGAAAGAAAAAAACGTTATGTAAATGCAATCCATGCCTGTGTTAAAGAACAAGATTGCTAGATGTGCTTGTTGTCCTAGTATAGATACTTCAACCTTAAGAATAAAGTCCTCACCCAAGACTTCAAGGAAGAATTCTCTAAGGGATGGATCTGATTAATTTTTTAATGGGGTGCCTTTTTTGGCTTTTTCTATTTTCTTTGTAGGACAAGCTACATCTTCTATAAATATAGGTCTGGGTTAAGAGCACTTAGCACATACACAAAATGTCCACAGACTTAGCCCGATCTATTTATCTCTAAGTATATTTGAAGTGGTTTGCTGTTATATGTTGTCATTTTAAATTGCGTGTTGGTAAAGCTACCTGTAAAATTTCAGTCCAAAAACTAAAGCTCTCAGGGAGAAACAAATACAAACAGTGAACATTAGAAAATAAAATATAGATGCTTACCATTAACCTACCAACTCCTAATATCCTTAAATTATATGATCTCTAAAGAGGACTGTTCCTTTTTTTTTTTTTTTTTTTTTGGCTTTTGCTTTATTTATTTGTAGTTTATGTTGCGGGGTGGCTAACGTTTTCTCTTCTCTTTCCATCTGTCCTGTAGTGGTTGGGTTTCCTGTGGAGAGAGTAGTTTTTCCTGATGCACTAGAATATTACTCACTAAATTGAGTTTCTCAACCAACTAACGAATATTTATTAAGCACCTACTATGTGCCGGGCATAGTAGAGCTACAGTGGTAGACAAGACGGAGTCCCTGCCCCTGAGGAGCTACCATTCTCCTCAGGATCTCCGGGGACGAGCAGAATGCCAGTGCATGTGCTATACAGAAAGCATCCTGATTGACAGTGATTTGTGCTAACTAATGCTTAGTGCAGATGACGCGGTGTCTGTGCTGGGTGAAAGCTGTGAAATAGTGCTCTACGTTGTCTAGAGCTGTGGTTTTACATTTTTTTCCTCACAAACTTAGCAACTTTCTACCTATTATGTGGAAGTCAGTGACGCTGGCAAATAGAGCAGTCCTAACACAGGGCAGAGTCAGCTCCCCAGCCACTGCCGAGCTGGACCGCGCGAGGAGCTGCGGCGATGGGCTGCCGAGGTGCAGAGAGGATGAGAACACTAGAAAGATGGTTTTCTCTGTTACTTAACTAAAGTGCCTCTATGTATATTCTTTTCTACTTATAGCAGGAGAAACTTGGTCTGGCTCAGTTTTGGAACTGTATTTTCAAAATGGCGTCATCTTACAGTAAGGAATAAACACATGGAAGGAGAATTGCAAAAAGGAGCAAATTAGTGCAGCATGTCCCTCTGAGTCCCCTCGCTCTGGTACAGCTGTCCTGGTGGGTGGGCCTCCTTTGCTCTTTCCCTATCTGGTTCCCTACCCTAAAAACTGTGTGCAGGTAATTCAGTGTGCCATTGCTGGGGGAAAAAAACTACTTCTTAGACTGGTGCTGGTGTGAGTAGTCACTTTTCTCTCTTGGGTGTGTATTTTAAAGGTTGTTTGTTTGTTTGTTTGTTAAATTAATGCCAAAAAGAAAGAAACATTCTAAATTTGTAAACCTAATTATATGTCTTGTATCTCACTAGCTTAGTAGTTCGAAACACTTAATCTTTAGGTGCAAGAGTGTTGCCATTGTACCAAGAAAAGCTGTTGTATGTGTTATGGGACTGCACATTTTTTTTAAGATAGCAATATGCAATAAAGATGACTTCATTGGGTGTATATATACATATGCTTTCTGTGAATTATTAAAATAACATCAACAGATGTCCATGCATTTCACCATGGAATTGAAGTATTTCAAATTGTTCGCTAAATCAAAAATACTAAGCTTGTATATACTGGATCTGGAAGAGGGTAATTTTCTGTCATGGCAGCATTTGTTATACCTGGATTGGCTAAACTACCTCTTTTGTTATGTGTGGTGGGGCTACTGGTGAAATTATTCAAATGAGCATATAGAAAAGAATCTCTAGGGCCAGGAATATAGCTCAGTGGCACAGTGCCAGGCTGGCAATTGCGAGGTCATGAGTTCAATTCCCAGTACCAGAGGGAAAAAAAAAAATGTAGGATCAAACCCTTTTTTTGTTCTTGTATTTCCTTTTTAAAAATCGAAATCAATTTTGAGTTTTGGAGTCACTGAGCAAAGACTCACAAATATGTTTTATGAACATCCACTGGATGTTGGGGATCTTCCATTGCCTCTACCTATGTCACTGTGGCTGCCCAGCCACCGTCAGCCCAGTTTGAGGTCAAGCTGAAAGCACAACCACCCTGTACACAGCCTTTGGCCTTCGCGATGCCCTCACAGTGTTCTGTGGCCACCGACCGTCTCATTTTCCATCAGGTCACTAATAGCTGCAGTGTCTGAGGCTACACTGTGCTCTGAAGCTGCTATTCAGCTATTAAAGACTTCCGCACATCACGTAGGTGTCTTACTCCATCCTCAAACTGAGTTGCTCGTCTGTATGTCTGAGCATGGAGCTATGGACAGAACCACCTGAACCCTGCCTGCCCTGGGTGTACTGGTAAAAATGCAGGAATTGTGAGACTTGGAAGAACTTCCCTGTTGGCAAAGGGGAATTCCCTGCTCCATGCAAACCTTGCTCCTTTTCTGTAACCTACTGTGATTTTAGGTGAGGCCAACTGATCTTTACCCAACTAGTTTGGGGACAGTTATTCAAAATGTCAAATTCTGGAAGGGAAAATTTTCTGAGGCTTTTTTTAATATAACATCAACTGTTTGCTATCAAGTACAAACACAAGAACTCCCAAAGCTTAACAGGTATGTGATACCTCTTAGTTCTGTAAACACTATCTTTGAGAACCACTGGACTTATATAGAGAGATTTATAGTCAGGGTTCTAAGCTTTGGCATCAGGACCGTTTGTTGCTGAGTTAGTGCTTGTTTTCTGTGCAGTGCGTACATTGTTTTCAGTCTCTTATATCCTTGGCTCCTCCCTTATGATAGCAATGCAACTCAGGCCCAAAAACCTGTTGAGTCTATAACTAAGGGATACCTTAAAATCTATGAATTCTTTACCTTGGAGGCATTTGGGGGCTCCTGGAGGAGCTTCTTTGGTATAAAGAACTTAGTATTTCCCATAGCTAATGCCAGTCAGAATTATTTTTTTATCTTGCTTGTGAGGAAAATATCAGACCTTTGATCTCTTACCTGACTTGCTTTTATCTACTGCAATCAATTCAACTGTGTTTCCATGGTATCAGACAAACATGAACACAGGACTGCACATCAGGATTTTTAGACAAAGGAGACCTTTATTTTTATCAAACCTTGATAGGTTTGAGGTTTTCAGGGAAAGAATGAACTCCCAAGTATAATTTTTCCCACATTACTAAATAAAACTTCTCTGCTTTTTTACCCCTAATTTCTTTCTCCAGGAGGAGAGGGGAAGGAAATGGCTCAGTAGTATAGGCTACATAGTATTTTGAGTCCTGCCCTCCCACACCCTTGTGATCAAGTGGGAACATTCTTGTGACAAAGGGATCTGCACGTGACAGTGAGCACTGGCTCATGTTCTTCCACCTCTAGGGCAGAGATACCCTGAGTGGTCAGGTTGGGACTGGTTTGACCATCCCAGGGGAAGAGGAGCTACTGAAGAGGACATGGTTGTGACGCTGAGCCACACCAGATGGGAGAAGGAAGAGGGTAGCCACACCCTGAGCTCAAGGAAGTCAGGCTGCAGGATACATGACTAATCACACACAGAAGTCCCTTTCCTGTGAACAAATTTAATTTGAAATTAAAAATACAATGTCATTCACATTAGCACTCTGCATTTTGAGTCCCAACTATAGCATCAGGCAAAATCCCAACAAGTTATTTTCTCTTTATCAACAAGAATAGCCAACCCATTACTAAAAAAGGAGCCGAACACTATTGAACTGCAGGACATGTTATAAAGCTACAGTGACCAAGACAGTGTGATATTAAAAATAGACGTGAATAGACTAGAGACCCCAGGCATGCAACTATGTATAGTCAACTAATCTTTGTCAGAAGAGTAAAGCTAGTGTGATAACAATGAAATTTCAAAGTAGACCTTACATGTAGAAAAATAAGTGCAATGCAGACCTCCCACTCTATATAAGAAACTAAGTCAAAGTTAATCACAAACCTAAGTGTAAAAAGATCTACACATAAGAAAAAAAGCTGAATGACCATGAGTTTTGCATGAACATTTGTTTGTTTGAGACAAAGTCTTGCTATGTAGCTCAGACTGACCTTGAACTCACGATGTAGCCCAGGCTGGTCTCAGACTCAAAGTGATCCCCTTGCTTCACCCTCTGCAGTGATTGGATTACTTACGCTATGATACCCAGCTCAACAATAACTTTAGGTGCAACACCAAAGATACAGTCCATGAAAGGAAGAATTGACAAGCTGGAACTCATGCAAATTAAAAAGTGCTGTTCTAAGAAAGATGACCAAGAAAATGAACAGAATACACACTGGGAGAAAGTATTTCAAAGGACCTATCAGATAACGGAATGCTATCCAAAATATACAAAGAATAATAAAAGCATAAATCTATTTAAAAGTGAGCCAAAGATGAACAGAAACTTCATCAAAGAAGATACACAAAAATAGCATAAATGTGTAAGAGGAAGCTCCACTCCGGCAGAGGAAAATGCAGATGAAAACAATGAGATATCACAATACACCTAGAGTGGCCAAAATCCAGACTAATGACAATACTAATAGCTAGCAGAGATGTGGAGCAACAAGATCTGCCCTTGTTGCTGGAGCTGCAAAATGGTACAGCTACATGGGTGGATAATTTCACAGTTGCTTACAAAACCAAAAATGCTGTTGGCATATGTCTGTCTTTCCTAGTTTTGGGGACACCAACAAATCAAAAGAGGGAATGCTTATGTGACTCACAGTTTGTAGAAGTTTTGGTCCATAGCAGAGGAACGGGTTGAGGGTTGCTCATGGAATGGCTGTGGAGAAAGAGACAGAATAAAAGGAGAGCCAGGAAGGAAATAAACTCTCCCAGGCCACAGCTTCTGTGACCCACCTCTTCCAGAGCCCACCTCTTGACAGCAAGCAGGCTTAAACTCATCAGAGGACTAGTCCACTGGAGTGTCACACCTGCATGAAGCAGTCACCTCCCGAGAGCGTCTCCTATGAACACATAAAGCTTTAGTGAGACATCTAGATATGAAACATAACATTCCAGTTTTATCCCCTGAAAGACTAATATGCACTCCTTTATGCAAAATGTACTTTTTTTGCTTAACTTGACAAACTCTTGAGAATTTCAGCATTACTGAAAAGTCCAAAGTTCTCTGAGATAAAGGAAAACTCTTAGCTATGAAGCCCTATAAAAATCAAAGAGTAAACACTGAAGACATACAAAGGCACTGGATAATATTCTTAGTTATTCTTCTCTTGTTGCTGGGACAAAATACTGATGCCAAAAATTAAGAACAGAAAGATTTACTTAGCTCACAGTTAGTAGAGGTTTCAGTCCATATTCAGCTGGCTCCAAGGCAGAGTGGCGCAAGGCAGAGTGCAGCCTTTCATGGCAGCAGCAAAGAGCAATGTGAGGGGCAGCAGCTCCAGCAGCGAGCTAATCTGTCTCCCCTCCTTATGTTGTAATGCAGATTAAACACCCCAGGGCCAGGGTGTAGCACTCCCAGCATTGGATCAAGAATCAATTACAACTTTACAAGCTGCCCCATGACTGCTTGAGGCTTTGGGAGGACAGCTAAACAAATCATAATACAATCCCATTCCGGAATGGATAGAGGGATAGAAATGGAATCAAAGTAAAACTGAAACCCAGTAAAGCATGCATTACCACATGGGGCAAATGGTGAGATGTGAACTGTGAAAGGTGTAGGTGGCTTCTTCCCCTAGCACTGTCAGTGCTCAGCCCTCATAGCTTCTTTCCTGGGCTAGATCTGCTTCTTCCTTTTGGCTTTTCTCAGACTTCCCATGGTCCTGGCTTTTCCAATGTCCTTAGGTCTCCACTGCACTTTCACACTCACAGCGTCATAAGCTGCCTTCCCAGGAGTGTACTGTCTGGCCTCCCAGGCCTTCTGAGGTCTCTGTGGAAGCCTTCCAGACTTCACAATTCACATTCTTCTCTCTTTTTTTTAATGTATTTAGTACATGGTCTACAGGATCTCACTACACAGATAGGACTCGTAGTGATCCACCTGTTTTCAGCCTCCCAAGAGCTGGACCAACACGTCCAGTCTCAGTCTCATCATGCTCCTGGGGTGGGCCTGACAGGGCAGGCCCGGGATTGCACCCCAACCACTGCGCCCTGCCTAATCAGGTGCTTTAATCCACTGAGCTCTCTGCCCCTCCCCTCTTTTCTTTATGTACACACTCATTCTGCACATACCTAAAAGCTTCACTAGGTGCATGATACCAAGGTCTCTCACCAGCTGGGGCAGTAGGTGAACCTTCTTATATCTTCCTGATGGTTGCAGAATGCCTGAATGCAAAGGGATCAGTTCTCTGGGATTCCTTCACCAATAGTGACCTAGAGCTCTTTTCACAGCAGTCTTTCACATTTGCAGTTTTCAGCCTGTGAAAGGAGGAATTTGTCATTTTCTAATTCCCAAGAGGCACTCAGCCATTTTTCCCCTTGTTGGGTTATAAAGCACTTAGCTTCTTTTCAGCACTGATCTTTTTAGCAACCAAGTTCTCTCCTGCTCCATTTTCACAGACTGTTCCTGGCCAAAACTCAAAACTTAAAATCCCACATGCTGCACTGGCCCTGCCCCTGGGCACACTGAGCCAGTGATGAGTGTGGGCAGGGTGGTGCACCTGTAATCCCAGGGCTGGGGAGGCTAAAAACAGGATTTTCAAGTTCAACCTGCATAGTGAGACCCTTCACAAACTAAAAAATCAAAATTTAAAAAAAAAAAAAACCTTAAAATCATTCAGCTGGGCCACTTGCTGTTGATTCTCAATGAAGAGCTTGCTAAAAGCATCAACAGTACCCAAGTCACAGGCTGAATGTTTAGCTGCCTTGAGCTGTCCTCCACCACATTAGTTAGTCTGACACCCATAATCTCAGCTAACCACAAAGTCTCAGGACAAAAACAAAGCCTAGATAATTTTTCTACCAGAGCATGGCACAAATGCTGTAGAGTCCTTGGTCGCAACTGAAGCATGAGCTGCATTACTCCAGCTGCTCTGAGCTCCTGAGTTCTGCCTACATCCTTTCAAGCTTGACTTACTGCTTTCTGGGTCTGTTTCTCCAGCCAGAATCTCCACACTTTTCTAAACTCCTCCTGCAAACTAATTCCAAAGTCCTTTGAACCACATGGTCAAGTACAGGCATAGCCACAACTCCACTTCTCTGGGACAAGATCTGTCTTAGCTACATTCCTGACTGCTGGGACAAAATACATGGCACCCACCACTTAAATGAGGAAATGTTTATTTTGCCTCAGTTTGTAGAAGTTTAAATCCATGGTCCCCTGGCTCTAAGTCAGAATGGCATGGCAGATATGCATGGCAAGGGAGTTACTCGGGAAATGGGAATGGCATCAGGAAGCAGCAGGTGACCAAAGGAGGAAGGAAGGAAATGGACCCTTCTGGGCTACACCCCAGCAGCCCACCTCCTCCACCCAGGCCTCACCTCCCAACATCATCGCACTTAACTATAAATTCAGTGAACACCTCCAGTGGTGAGTATCATGCCCCATGATCCAGTCCTCCCATAAGCCCTCATGACTTCAGGATGCTTCAGGGGGCTGGAATACCTAGAACCCAGCAGTTTAGCCAAAGGAGTTGAAAATGTATGTCTGCGCAAAAGCCTGCACGCAGATGCGTACAGCAGCTTTACTCGTAGTTACCACAGCTTGGAAGCATCCAAAACGCCTGTCAGTGAATGAGTACATAAATTATTTTATGTCCAAATAATGGAAATTTATTTAGTGTTAAAAAGAAAGCTGTCAAGACACCGAGAAAACTGTAATGCTACTATGTGAAGAAGCCAATCTGAAAAGGCCACACACTGTATGACCTCGTATGACGTGAAAAAGGCAGAACTACTGTGACAATGAAGAAACATGATGGTCGCCAGGTGGAGGGGGCTAGAGGGATGAGTAGGAGGGGGAATAGAGCATTTTTAGGACAGAAACGATACTTTTGAGATACTGTACTAGTGGATCCATGTTATGCATTTGTGTAAACCCAGGAAGTCCACAGAACTTAGTTGACTGTGTGTGGACTCCAGGTAAGTGCTGTGTCCATGTAACTCATCAGGGCTAACAAATGGACCGCTCTAGAAGGGAGACTGCACAGAGGCCAGGAGTGCATGGGAAATCTTGGTACCTTCCTCTCAGTTTTCTCATGAACCTAAAACTGCTCTAAACTCTAAAGCGGACTTTAAAAAGAAAAAGCAAGAAAAGTCCCTGTATACGTGGCCAAGAACTTCCCCCACATCAGGCTAAATGTCCCTGCTTCTTAGCACACACCCCACCACCCCCAGCCCCTCAGCCAAATTCATGCCCTTTGACTCCCCAGTTTGTTTATATCTGGCTAGATCTCAAAAGCAATGCCCTGCAGCATAATTTTTCATAGTACTTTCTTGGATTTGAGCTCATCAAGACGTTGGCCCAGTCCCTAGAACCTCCGGATTGACTTGGACAACTTTCCACTCCTTAGCGCTCTAGAAGCCTGTGGGCAAAGTGAAAAGAAGGGCCAACCACCAGAGAGCTAGCCACTGTTAGGCAGCTCCGGTTATGAGTCTGATTGCCACCTTAAGGCAGCCTCCACAGGTAGCCTTACGGTAGCCATTAGGAGTCTCAGGAAGTCTTCCCCTCTCCCCTCCTCTAGCCTCCCCTCCCCCATGCCCTCTTCCTTCCTCCAACCCATCTTCACCAGTAGGAATTCTCTTCAAATGCCTTCTGCTCACCCATAGAACAGGCCACTGTGCTCTAGCTGACCCTGAAAAGCAGCAGCTCCTTAGGGATCCCACAGTTTTAAGGCTGGTGAGTTTCCACTAAAAGCTGAGCCTTCCAATGTCTGCTAGGGGTATTGCCAGGTGGGTCCTACAGGTCCTCTCACAGTGGCTCTCTGCCAAAGGGTTTTATTTTTGTTTCGTTTCTTGCCGGGACCAGGTTATGAACTCACAAGCTTGCACTTGCCAGGCAGGCACTTGTGCCATGGAGCTATCTCCCTGGCCCCTCTCCACTAAAGAGTTAATGCAGCCCTCTGTCACCTAACCTGAGGAGCAGATGCCTTGGGGCAAATGGCATTTTCCTTTTCCTCATTAGACTGAAGCAAAGAAGCCCTGGACTCATCTTTAACTAAAGCTCACCACATACCCTGCTGCCAAGTTCCCATCTGCTTGCTCCCCTCACTTGCACTGTCATCTGACCAACACTCTGACCCAAGAACGCTGAGTCCCAGACCACTATCGCTGTCACACGTGAGCAGTGACTCTAGGTCAGGCTCCCAAGCACGCCTGCTTCTCATGCTGCAAGCTGGATAGAGCAGCTCCACAACTTCCCACTGCGAGCTGCTGTGGTCCTACCTCTGAGGCCACCATCTCAGCAACTAGAACTAAGCAAACTATTCCGATTGCATTGTTCGTCAGCCGCAGCCAAGAACCTGCCTTCTTGTCCTGGCTCTTTGGGAAGGAGAAGGTGGAAGGGCAATGGCTGGGTGCACAGGACACTTCAGCAGCAACCAGCCCAGTTTCCTTTTATTAGGTCACTGTGGCTAACAGTGACCTTAAGGGCCGGCCCTATCTGGGCTACACCAAAACCACACACATGGATTTCATTCTAAAATCAATGCCTCTGCTTGACATGGCTTTTCTCCATAAAGGGCCTTGTGGTGGCCCAGAAAGAGAGTAGTTGGAGAGGGCAGAAGGAGCAAATCAATTAAATGCATGGGCTGGCCCCCCTGTTCTTTTCACTGGGGTGTTATCTTCTTACAAACAATGAGTTTTAATGGCAACAAATGAAAACCATCCTGCGAGGTTTCTAAACTCACTCATCACCAACATCTACCAAGAAAGCAGTGTCCAGCCTTTAGAGGACATGATAGCTGTCCTCAAATATATGAAAAGAGATGCCCTAGTCATTTTCTTGTCACTGAAACACAATACCTGACACACAAAGCAAAGAGGTGAGGCTTAACTTGGCTCATGATTTCCGAAGTCACGGTCAATGGATGGCAGGCTCAGGCACAGGTCAGGGAGGAAAGGCGGCCAGAAGCAGAGGGAAGGGAGGACCCAGGTTCAGACCAGGGAGTTCCTCTTCCAGCCCGGCCCACCTCCCAGTATTCACAGTTCCATTCATGTCCTTCAGTGGCCTGTTCTGTGGATGAGCAGCGCATTGCCCTGCGATCCAGTCACCTCCTAAAGCCCAACCTCTCTACACACAGCAGGCTGGGGGCCAGGGCTATTTTAGATCTAAACCTTAAGAAGAGAGAACAATTATTTGGTATTTCACTGAAAATAAAGTGAAATGTTGGCAGTCACCAGCAAACTGGTTTGATTTTTCCTAACCTATTAACTAGTGGGGAATTTCAAGCCCCTAAAACTGACCAGCTGCAGAACACGCGGCCCCTCATACGAAGCCCCCACTTCTCTAAGGCTCCGCAGATGTCTCCATGGTGTAACCATGGCCAGCAGGACCCCAGAATCACCTGAAGTGCAGGCCAAAATACATGACAGTTCAGGCAAACAGTTTCTGAAAATCTTTCAAAAATAAATTCATACATAATACGGCAAAAATAAAAACAGCACAAGGAATACTCCTTGTCTCAGATTCACTTATTCTTTTTTAAAAAAAACTTTATTTATGTTATGACTGGCTCAGCCTACCCTGGGGGTGGGGCTGGTGCAGCATGTGGTGCCTGGGACTGAACTGCAGTCCCTGTGGTTGCCTAAGCAGATGCTTTAGACCACTGAGCTATCTTGCCGGCCCAGATTCACTTACTCTTAACATTTTATCCTGCTCTTATTATCGTTTGCTCTCCCTCTCTTCGCATGTGTGTGCATACCTTTCTTCTGAACCATTTGAGAGTCAGTTACATAATCATGACTGTTAATCTCCAAATATTCCAGCTGGTCTTTCTAAGGATGAGAATATGCTCTTACATAACTTCAGGTACGTTCATCTACTCTGTATAAACTGACAGCTACGCTTTTCTATCAACTACTATCAAGTACTCTGCTATAAACTTCTACCTATACTTCTATCTAATCACACTGTTTATGTTCAATTTCGTCAGATGGTATAATACTTAACATCCTTAATGCTGTCCCCTTTACTCCAGAAAAGGATCGACTTAAGATCAGATATGGCGTTTTGTTGCCTTATTGCGTTAGCCTCTTATTCTCTCATTTCCTTGTCTTTTATGAGACTGATATTTTGAAGATGAGTCTACTGGTAGGCAGAATAACAGCCTCCAAAGGCATCCATGGACTGTCCCCGAACATGGCAGAGGTAACTGAATGAAGGGTGTTGAGCTGGGAAGTTTCGTTATCCTGAGTGACCCAGTGGGCGCTGTGTGATCAAGGAGCCTTACCTGCAGGAGTAGGAGAGTGAGAGAGTGGATGAGAAGGGCACCGAAGGTGGACTAAGTGCGTGTCATCCCTGGAGGTGGGAAGGGAGCCCCAAGCCAAGGAGTCTAAGTGCTCAGCACAGAGACCTCGTCATGCTGCTGTCTGCTGACCCCTCCTCACAGCAGCTTCTGACCAACTCTCTGCACCCAAGAACTCTGAGCCCCAGAGCTCCTGCTACTGCTGTCGGGCAGGAGAAGCAACCCCAGGTCAGACACCTCCATTCCCATGCTGGACACTGGACAGTGCAGGTATGATGCGGAATGTTTGGGTGCCAGGAGCACAGTGATCTGACTCTGACGTTCTCAGTTCATTTCATTCTTAATTTTCATTTAAAACTAAGAAATTTCATAAAGTGCCTGCTTAGGCAGACGCAGGGACGGGGGTTCAATCCCCAGCGTGCTGTGCCAGCCGGTCCCCAGGGCATGCTGAGACGGCGACTCAGACCAGGCATGGTGGCATACACCTGTAACCCCAGCTCTTGGGAGGCTGAAAAGAGAAGGATCCCTATGAGTCTAATCTGTGTAGTGAGACCCTGTAGACCCTGTACTAAATACATAAAAAAGTTAAAACTAAGACATTTCATCAGAACATTTTGATCTTGAGCCTTATTAATTTTACCTTTAAGTCAGAGAGATTTTTAAATCTACAGACTTGGTCTATCCTCAACTTCATAATAGCAAGGATAATAGCCTCCCCACAGTATGCATGCCTTGTTTCTTTTCTGTGCAAAAGGAACTTCTCAGAGGTAATTCAGGTTGTGACTTTGATGGGGACAGTCTCTTGGTTTACTGAGTGGAGCTGGCCTAATAAGTAAAAATGTTTGCTGACCATGGTGGGAGAGAGGACAGTGAGAGTGCTGGAGTGTGGTCAGTGTGAGACAAATCTGGAAATGTGCTATACAAAAAAGTTTTTCCTAGGGCCGGAGAGATAGCTCCATAGAATAAGTACCTGCCTGGCAAGCACAGGGTCCTGAGTACAAAAAAAAAAAAAAAAAGGTTTTTCCACAAAAATAAAAACAAGAGGGACTAGAGAAAGAAAGTTAAAAAGAATTAAAAAGTCTCTCTGAGTAATAGGTAAAATTCCTAGAAGTAAAGCCCAAATAACTGATTAGTTTTAAATGCAAAAAAACAGAAGCCTGTGATGCCCGCCTGTAATCCCAGAACTTGGGAGGCTGAGGCAGGAGGATCACTGCAAATTTGAGACCAGTCTAGGCTACAAAGTGAGCTCCAGGCCAGCCTGAACTGCTTAGTGAGACCCTGTCTCAAAGAAACTAAAATAATAAATAAATAAATACATGCATACATACATAAATAAATAAATGATCATTGTGTTCCAGATACCTGGAACACACCCGCATGCACATAGCCGAATGTTGCAGCCCCTCCTGCAGTTGATCAACTCCAAGCAGAGCATCATTCACATTGAATAGGCTTAGAGCTGTCAATTGGGTGGCAGCGAGCAAGAGGCGGAGATGGAGAATACGCAGATTTGGCGGATTAATCTTTATGACCCACTGATACAGTAATATCTGTTGTTCCCATGTTATCCACCAACAGGCTCCTCTTCAGGCATAGTAAAAGCCAAAGACTTCAAATGGTTGACAAGAGCCTATGTGATCCCCCACTGCTACCCCACCCCAGTTGTCACTGTGTCCCCTCCCTGATTAGGCAGGTGACACCAGCAAGGCGGCCACTTTCTGCCGTTTCAGCGTGTGGACAGCAGTGCCTTGGCTCTGGCCAGCCTTGGCCTCTAAGGTTCCTCCCCCCGTGTCCGTGTGATTCTCTACCTTGTCTCCTTCAAGCCTTTACTCAGTGACCGCTTCCCAAGGTTCTTATCCTCCTCTGGCCACTCTGCTCCAGCCCCCTGCCCACCACCCTATCTGCTTATAGCCATCACTATTTTACATTAAAGACCTATGTTTTTAAATACATCAGTGTGGTAGTTGATACACTGTGTCAGCTTGAGGAAGCTTGGCTGAATGGGCTCAGCTGGTTCCCGGCTGTGGGGAACCCCATCCTGCAGATGGATGCTGAGGGCCTGCCCTGGGACATGACTGGTTCCACCCCCACGGGCCACCCCAGAGTGACTCAGCACAAATGTGTATGAAAGGAGTTGAGGAAGACTTTGTGTGATCAGCCCAGCCCTACCCTGCCCTGGCGGCTTCCTGCCTGGCCCAGCCCTGCCCACCTTCCTTGGAGAAGTCCTCCTTTTTGGAGGAGCTTGATCTTCGCAGCCACACCACTTTGGAGGAGCTCTGCACTGGCACAGAATTTGGAAGAGAGAGGCCTGATGGATGTCACAGCTGTTGCTCCTCCTCCTCTGCTCTTCATTGTTTTCTGCCGCCTTGGAGCCAGCAGAGAATGAACTGAAACCTCCACAAACTGTGAGCTAAATAGACCTTTCCCTCCTTCATTCTGAGTGTCCGGTATTTGTCCCAGCAACAAGTAAAAAGTAACTAAGACAATTAATAACATTTATTTTTACATTTTGTGTATTATCTATCCACTTTAGGATACTAGATCCTCCAGAGCAGGAGTTTTTTTTTTTTTTAATCTATTTTGTTCCCTGTAATATTCAGTAATTGGAAGAAGTACCCAGTGTGTGTGAGCAATATTTTACAGGTCAACCCAGTTGTCTCAAGGCAATGCTCATGTGAGTCTTTCAGGTATTTCTAAGCCCTCCCCTCTGAAGACACCACCAGCACTTGAGACATGGACCTTGGTTGGACCTGCCAGGGTCTGGACTCCCTGGAGGAAGTAATTCTGACTTTGAAAGCCAGAGTGCAAAGAAGTCGTCTGGTGCCTTGCACATAATCCGCTCTGTGTCGTCACTTCCTGAGCAATGATCTTCTTCCTTATCAGCAGCGGCTCCATTGCCAAATTTTGATTCAAAAGAACATTATGGGGGAAAAGGTCCAAAATTTTATGTAACGTTTCCTAGAGCAATAAACACAGGATTTCCTGCATTGACAATGACTTCAACCAATTGTGTGTTCCCTCAAAAACGGTGTGGGGACAGATTTGGATTGTGTTCCTTTAGGTGCAGATCCTCTTGCTGACTGAAATCATGGCTCCCCAGCCCCACTGGGCTGGGGCCACAGAAGCGAGTTTCCATTTCCAACTGATTTCCCAGCCTTAGTATGACAGCCTGTCTCTCCACATTGAGTACACAATCTGCAAGCGCTGGAATCACACTGTTCTTCTGGCCCCTCTCACAGGCAGCCTGGTGGTGATTACAAAGGTACGTTGGGTTGGCAACAAATACTTCTGGCTCCTTTGTTTCAGAAACTCTGAAAGGAGACTTTCCTAGGGTTGACTTTGAGTTTTTGAATGCTGGCATTTGTTTCTGGTAGGAAAGGATAAACTTCCAAACTTAAAATCTTGACAGGAAGGAAGTACAGTCTGTCAACAGAGGAATAGAAATTTCCACCCCTCAGAGACAGCGCTAGTCACACCAGGGTAATTTGTAAATCTGAACAAAAAACAGGTTTTTTTGCTGTTTCCCATTCCTCATAAAGTGCTTGTGATGAACTCAGTGAGTGTAATTCTGTCGCCAGACCTCACTTCGTTTTAGAATCCTTCTTTAGTGAGCTGCTTCCAGAAATGTGCAGTTTCCTAATTTCAAGTGCACATGGTCATTTGTGCCTTAGTCATCCCAGCAAGGTACCAGAGGGGCAGGGCAGCCCCTCCAGCTTCCGAAGGACAGAAGGGAGACAGCATATAATAAAAATTCTACAGAAATGTGGTGTTTTATTCCATTCGTGCAAAGTCATTAGGGAGGAAGCCTTTTCAGAAAGACTTGGGGAGGACCGGGGAGATAGCTCAGCAATCTAAGTGCCTGCCTGGCAAGTGGACGGACCCGGGTTTGACACCCAGTACTGCATGCCATGCAGACCCTGCACCATGCTGGCCAGAGACCAGGCGTGGTGGTGCACACCTGTAATCCCAGCGCTGGGGAGGCCAAAACAGGAGGACCACTGTGAGTCTGAACTATGTAGTGAGACCCTGTACCAAATACGTGAATGATGAAAAGGAAGGGAGGAAGGAAGGAAGGAAGGAAGGAAGGAAGGAAGGAAGGAAGGAAGGAAGGAAGGAAGAAAGACTGGGACAAATCTTCAGAATGAGGATTTATAAATGTTTTTTTTTACTGTGTCGCTCCATTTGCTATCAAATATAAATAGCTACATCTGCCCTTGTCCCTATGATAGTCTGCATATCTGGACTCAGGGAGCACAAATCTATAGTGAATTACTCCCATTTATTGTGCTAGTTTTGGGGGCTGATGTTGAGAATCTAGTGATATTTATCTGTTCTCCATATGTTCAAGCTTTCATAAATTTATGCAAATTAACTCATTAAAATGTGACTATATAAATTTCCATGATTAATATTTGAGGGGTAATTAACAGTAAATATCATTTTTAAATACCAGGCACTATGCTAAGCATTTCCCACATAATGACCCAATAAAATCTCAAGCATATTTTATAGATGAGAAAACTGAGACTCAGAATTAAGAAATTTAACCAAAGTCACATTTAATCCTGCCAGTTCTAACCCAAACTTCTAGGTTCTTAGCAAATATTCAAACTCACCCAGTTGTTTTGTCTTCTGTGTTGGAGTTACCACGTTCCAAGTTTAACCCTGGAAACCTGAAGAGAGCCAGCGGCGTGCTCTGGTGCCAGGGCACCACTTTGCTGTCCGCATGAGGATTTTCTAATATTATCCTGGAAATTACAGGAATGCTGGCCAGGGAGTCGGACCTTTTTTTTCCAAAAAGAAAATGAATCTAATAACTTACTGCTATTGCCAAACTGGGCATATAATAATGCATTTGTATGTGTATATACTCAATATTAGCAATTTTTACTATTGTCTCCGTGATGCCTGCCACAGGAGGTGTGTTTCATATGAATTTATGCCTATGCAAGAGTTCATTCCAAACTCAGAGCTGCATCTAATGAGGCTGAGCAGGCTGCAACCCGTCCCTGTTCTCTGCAGCATCCTTCTGAAAACCTCACGTGGAACTTTTCTAATGTGGAACTTCATGTAATCCAATATTTAACAGCAGCCCCTAACTTCTCAATAGTAGGTTTGCAATTAATAAGTGAAGTCATGTGACCACCAGACAGTTTCCAAATAGGGTTCTTTCCATCAGGGCTGGGGACTTCCACTTTCCATTTGGAAGCCTGTGGCATGATGACCTTACCATAGAGTCACCAGGACAGCGAAATACTGAATTCCAATGTTCAGATGGGAATTAGTTGTTTAGGGCTTGAAATATAATTTCCATCAGAAATTGTGCTTCAAGGGCTGGTGAAATGGCTCAGCAGTCTAAAGCGCCTGTTTAGGCAACTGCGGGGACCGTGGTTCGATCCCCGGCACCACATGCTGCGCCAGCCCCACCCCCAGGGCGGGCTGAGCCAGCTATAACATAAGAGTTTGAGTCATGAAGACATGGAATCTGTGCTGGATAAGATGCGTGATCGTCTCATTGCAAAGACTGTGGCTGCGGACATTGCTGTCTAGCTCTGTGAATCTGTCGCCAACAAGTTGGAAGGGAAGGTGATGGGGACTTTCCGTACGGTGACTTCCACAGTCAAGCAAGCACTGCAGGAGTCCTTGGTGCAGATTCTGCAGCCCCAGGGTCGTGTGGACATGCTCTGGGACATCATGGATGCCCAGCGTCACCAGCAACCCTATGTTGTCACCTTCTGCAGTGTTAATGGAGTGGGGAAGTCTGCTAATCTTGCCAAGATTTCCTCCTGGCTGTTAGAGAGCGGCTTCAGTGTCCTGATGGCCGCCTGTGATACATTTCGGGCTGGAGCCGTGGAGCAGCTTCGTACACACACGCGGGAACTGAGTGCCCTGCACCCTCCGGAGTAGCACGGTGGCCGCACAATGATGCAGTTTTTTGAGAAGGGCTATGGCAAGGGTGCTGCTGGCATTGCCATGGAAGCCATTGCCTTTGCGCACAAGCAAGGCTTTGATGTGGTACTGGTGGACACGGCTGACCACATGCAAGACAACGCCCCCCTGATGAGTGCCCTGGCCAAACTCATTACTATCAATACACCTGACTCGGTGCTGTTTGTGGGGGAGGCCTTAGGGGGCAACGAGGCCGTGGACCAGTTGACCAAGGCTTGGCTGACCATTCTACGGCTCAGACACCCCGGCTCACTGATGGCATTGTCCTTACCAAATTTGACACCATTGATGACAAGGTGAGAGCTGCTATTTCTATGACTTACGTCACAAGCAAACCCATCGTCTTTGTAGACACTGGCCAGACCTACTGTGATCTACGCAGTCTCAACGCCAAGGCTGTGGTGGCTGCCCTCCTGAAGGCTTTACGTATCTCTCGTCTAATACCAGGTTGCTGCTTCCCCCAAAATCCTGTCCCTGTATCAAGAATGTGCTTTAGAGTATGTGAGCAATTTGTCTTCAGTGTAGTACAAAGGCAGAGCAAGGGGAGCTCCAGGGTTGGGGAGCTCCAGGGTTGCGTAGCTCCTCCTAGCCCCGCCCCTGCTCAGCCCAGCCTCCACCTGCAAGGAGGGCCTAATCACGTTACAATCACTGCCCACTGCCCTGCCTTCTCCCATGAGCCTGCCTCCTACGCAGGCATCCCCTTCACTCTGCCTACAAACTCAGTCTCATTACAGCTTTGACCAATGGTTGGAAGCCCCAGCACCTCTGAGTTTTGACAACTGGGGTGGGCTTAGAGGTATCTGACCCTAAGGAGCTGTGTGAAGTCCCAGCCAGCTCCATTAAGAGACTAGGCCATCTCTGGATCCTGAATGGCACCGCTCCCTGGAGTATGGTCCCAGGTGCCACGATGATGCCCACCTCACTGCAGCAGTGTGTGGCCTATTAATTGCTGCTAATTCTAAATTTGGTGATGAACCCCCAGCCCCATGGTTTCCCTGGAGCATCAGCTAGGCCGGAGTGGCTTGTTACAAGTACAAGGCGAGGCCCTGCTTCCCTGAGAAAGGGAGCCAAGTTGCAGGGTTGCATTGGGCTTCTCAGACTTCAGCTCTTCCCACGCCCACAGTCCAGATGTGAGCTTTGTATGTGTCCCTTCCTGAGAGAAAACCAGCTGTTGGAGGGAACCCGTCACCTTCTCCCCTCCCTCCCTCTTCCCCCTGAGCAGGCCCTGGCTTTTCCTCATCCTCTTCTACAGTGCCTGGCAACAAGTACTACGTTGACGAACACAAACCTCTCGTAAGACTTGTCCTGTAGCTCGGTATTACAGATGTGCTATTAGTACAGTAAGGCGAAGGCTGTCTGCCCAGAGAAATACATAATTTATATGAGAAAATAAATTTCATAAATAAAAAGAAAGAAAAAAGAAACCATGCTTTGGAACCAGGAGATAGCTTGGCTGTCTAAGCACATGCTTGGCCAGCACAAGGTCCCAAGTTTGATCCCCAGTACTGCATGCAGTGCCGGCCTTGGGATCCCTGGCCAACTGTGCCAGCCCTGAAACCGGCAGGGGCAGTTCACACCTGTAATCCCAGTGCAGGGGAGGTTGAGACAGGAGAAACACTACAGGTCTGAACTGTGTAGTGAGACCCTATATTAGAAACAAAAACAGAAACCAAAAAACAGAAAAAGAAATCATGCTTCAGAGTCTTGTCTTCAGCTTTCACACAGTATTCTCTCTCTCTGTCTCTCTCTGTCTCTCTGTCTCTCTGTCTCTCTGTCTCTCTCTCTCTCTCTCTTTCTGGCCAGCTCAGTCCACCCTGGGGGTGGGGCTAGCACAGCATGTGGTGCCAGGGATTGAACTGAGGTCTCTGAGTGCTTGTCTAAGAAGATCTATTTTTTTCTTTTCTTTTTGAGACAGGGTCTCACTATGCAGTTCAGGGTGGCCTTGAGCTCATTTTTGTAGCCCAGGCTGGTCTCGAACTCACACTGATCCTCTTGCCTCAGCCTCCCAAGTGCTGGGATTACAGGTGTGTGCCGCCATACCTGGCTAAGAAGGCATTTTAGACCACTGAACTATTTCTCAGGCCCTTAGACAGTATCAAGGAGAGATTTTTTTTTTTAACTTGACCCGGTTGGGGCTGGCCTGATAGCTCAGTAGGCTCACTAAAGTGCCGACTTTGGCAGAGTGCAGCAGCTGGGGTTCCATCCCCAGCACGCTGTGCCACCCCTGCCCCCAGAGCACGCTGAGACTGCGATTGAGACTGGGTGTGGTGGCACTCGCTTATAATCCCAGCACTTTGGGAGGCTTAAAACAGGAGGATCACTTACAAGTCTGATCTATGTAATGAGACCCTGTAGACCCTGTATCCCTTGTCCTAAATGCATTAAAACAAAATAAAATTAAATTAAAAAAATAAACTTAACCCACTTTGTCTGCTCTCCCCAACTTTTGAGAACCCTTTATTCCCTTTTCCTGGGTCCTCTTCCCATGCACACTTCCTCCTGGGATGCTCCAGTTCCCTGCATCACAGAGTTATTAGAATGGGGGTTACTAGCTGCACCTCTTACCTAGGCATTTCTAGAAGAGGGGCAGGGACCATCTCTCAAACAGCTCCCTCGGTATTCATTTACATGCTGAACTATGGTAGGCACTAGCTAAGTGTTTTGGTTCTAAACTCCTCCTCTTACCTCACCCCAAATCCACACTTCTAGTCACCGGAGCTGGCTGAGCTCAGCTAAAGAGAAGACGAAGGCCAGGGGTTACTGGAATTTTTGCTGAAAGTTTGGGGATAGGATCCTCAAGCTCCGTGCCCCTTTCTTCCTGGTGGGCCCCCTGACCTAATGATAATCATTTTTAACAACTAGGTATATTTATAGAGATTTTTTTTTCTCAAAAGTTGGCAGTGCTGGGCTAGCCAGATAGCTCAGCAGACTAAAGCGCCTGCTTAGGCAGTTGCAGGGGCTGAGACATCCACTGATGTAGGGATGTTCAAAGAGAACCCATAGTGTCCTCAATACAGATTGCGGACTGCTCGCCAGAAAGCACCATAGCAGCTTACATCCCAGCGCTTGGGCGGCTGAAAACAGGAGAATCACTATGAGTCTGATCTGTGTAGTGAGACCCTGTAGACCCCGTAGACTCTGTCCTAAATACATTTTAAAAAAAGAAAAGTTGGCAGTACTATTTGTAGACATTTTTACCCCATTTTTTAAATTTTAAATTTAACCTATTAGGTATTTTGTGACAAGAGATTTTTTTTTTCATGGCCGGCTAAGCCTGCCCTGGGGAGTAGGGCTGATGCAGCATGTGGTTGCCAGGGATTGAACTGTGGTCCCTGCAGTTGCCTAAGCTTGCCTAAGCAGGCGCTTTAGACCGCTGAGCCATCTTCTGGCCTCAGTGACATGAGTATTTTAAATGACTATTTAGTATTTAAATGTTATAAATGTGACAAGTAGCCTATCTACTGAACAATAACTCTATTATAAACAAAGTTCCAATGAATAAATAGTCTTGAATATAAATCTTTGAGAGAATCTTCCCCTTTCTTCTTGGGGTTCATTTCTGGAAAGAGAACTCATAGTGTTCTTAATACAGATTGCAAACTGCTCGCCAGAAGGCACCGTAGCAGCTCCAGCCGGGTGAGCTCCCGCAACCCCGGCAGCAGGTGAGCTCCAGCATGCCCCCAGCAGCCGGGTGAGCTCCAGCGCCCCCGGCAGCTGGGTGAGCTCCTTTCTGCTCACCTCTCCACAATGGACCCTGGACAGCAGCAGCACAAAAAATGTGTTAGGCATTCTTTAAAACTTAAGAATCATCCAGGTTGTGACGTCAAAGAACAAAAACACAAGGAGATAAACTGGAGTCATTGCAGGATCCCTGGAGGGGGACTGGGTGACACAGGCGCTAGACCTTGAGGTCTCCCCATGAGCCACACCCACAGGAAGGCCAAGTAGATCACGCAGCTACAGTGCAGCAAAACTGAGATGCCACGTCAGGAGAGTCACCGAGTTGCTGGTTCACAGGCTGTAGGGAAGAATGATGCAGGACAAGATCCCCTTGCGGTAGTAGAGGATAGCAGAGATGTCCAGAGACGCCGACTTGGTGCAGCATGACCTCCCTTTTGACTGAGAATCTCAAGTGAGTTCGGCAAAGGTGGCCGTGGACCTCAGCTGGAGGAATAGGACAGGATTTTTTTTTTTTTTTCCAGAACCAGGGATTGAACTGAGGTCCTTGTGCTTGCCAGGCAAGCACTTATTCTACTGAGCTATCTTCCCAGCCCCAGTTGGGGGAATATGAAACTACAGAAGAACATCTCTGGACTGCGGACCTTACCAATGAAAGCTTACCTTTATCCAAGGAAAGTACTTTAGTATTTCTCCTTCACTGAAGAATTCACCCTGGAAATTTTCAGAGTACTACAGCAATTATTTTTTTTCTGTTCTGAAGTAGTTCTGTGAGGGATTGTGAGACTGCAACCGTCCCAGCGTTCCCCACACTCAGGGGTGAAACCTTCAGCCGTGTGTGACTCAGTGCAAGGAGGCCGAGGTCGTCGGAGCGGTCACCTTCCGTTCTTCACCTCCGTGGATGCGTTCTAACCTGGCCTGGAGCTCATAGTACTAACGAGAGCAACAGCCGTCGCAGCTGCCTCATCTTCCAGTGGCCAGGCAACACCGACTATAGCGTGAAAGTCAGAGAACGTAACCTCTGGCGCCCTGGCGAGGACCCCAAGGCGAGATCTCGCCACCAAGCAGAGCACTGAGCAGAGCTGGAGTCTGTGTTCGCGCCCGCGCTTCAGGTTTGCCCGTTCCAATTACTTTCGCTTCGTGCGCCTGAAAGGCCCTGTCAGCATCGCTTAGATTCAAAGATCGAGTTCCACGAGTTGCTGTTGTTCAAACAACCAGTTTGTGATACTTTATTATGGCAGCCCTGGTAAGTTAATACATCCGCTGCTGTATGATTTGACATCACCCCAACACACACACACACACACACACACACACACACACACACCCCTCCACATCCCTCTCCATGCCCGAAATGTTTGCGCTAGAGGCTATAGTCCTGAGGCTGCGACTATTCATTTTAATAGTCTTAAACTAAGCGCGATGCGTCTGTGCACACATTCTTGTTTCTCCTTCTAGGCCACATAGCTGGATGGAAAGAATATAACTTTATGTTCTCTGGTTACATCAGGATCTCCATCTAGTGGAATTCAACAACCATTTATGAAGTACTCCCTGTGCGCCAGACATGCTAGGGGATCAGGACCGGGAAGGAGTAGAAGTTATTCCCCGTCTGGACAGCGGAATCACACACCCTTCAAGGGCTCTAAAGGAGAAGCTTTAGCAGTACCAAGAGGGAACAGTGAATTTTGCCTGAGGGAGCGAGGGAGGATTTAAGAAATGGCAGGAGGATGAGTTGCCAGGGACCAGATGCAGAAGGGAATTCTGACTGAAAGGAACAGGCTGTGCCCAAGACAGGAGAATTCAAGGAAGTATATACGAGATCTATAGTGGAGAACAGACTCGGGGAGCTTCATGCACCGTGGCTGGAAGAGGCTGCCACACCCCGTCCGGGGCACCCTGCTCGGCAGCACTCCTGAGACATGAAGATGGGCCCCGCAAACCAAAACCCTAGGCCCCACTCCTGTTCCTTGGCTTCTAAGGGAAGGAAGGAGCTGTATGGGGCCAGGATCTCCACACACACTCCACTTTCTCAGACCTGACCACTCCTCTGGAGAGCTGGAAAGAAACCAGCGATGAGCTTGAACTGGTCCCACACATCTGCTCAGGAGAACATAATATCTTTATTGCTGTCTTCATGGCCAGGGTTCATTCCTCTTGTCAGAAATCCTGATGGTGTTCCTTCTCCTTTCTGTGTGGTCACCCCAGAATCTGTGTGTTTTGGCAAATAACTGCTATTTTTCCTATTTATGGAGTACTGTCCGTGTTGTGCACTCGCAGGTTTTCTGTGGTCTGTCAGGGCCCAGCTGGCCGGCAGTATGGAACAGTCATTAACACCACAGATGCTTTTTATAGCCTGCACGTCCAGCCCCACAGTTAAGCATGCTTAGATAAGTTTAAAACTGCATTAAAACACAAGATCTAGCTGTGGGAAAGTGCTCATTTGTGATAAGTGCCTTTCAAAATTTATATCAATGCTAAAAATAAAATTTCTCTACCAGCCAAATGATAAAATATTCATTTATTTTTTTGGCCTTTTCAAGATATAGGAGAGTAAAGCAATAATTTGGAAAGCAATTTGGAGAATTTCCTGACTGATCTGAACCAAATCATAATACTTATAAGAATAAAATGTCCCATGGTACTGAAAAAAGAGCAAGATGACCTCAGTTCGTTCCTCTCTTCCGCTTTCTTATGACCTGTTTGGAGATGCAGAAATCTGCCAGGTATCTATTCAGATGCTGAATTTCCTCTTTCAAATCAGAGCTTTTAGCAGCTGTGTAATCACTAACTAGCCCACCTCCTCATCTTTCAATAATCTTCCATCTTGGTTGGAGTGCTTTTACAAATAACAAGTTTATTGGGGGAATGAAGTTGGTATATCATACAATTCATGCATGAAAATATGCAACTGAATAGATTTAGCACGTTCATAAAAATATGCAAGAGTAGTTGACTTCAGCTCCTTTTCATCACTTCAAAAAGAAACCCTCCAACCAATAGAGTCCGTTCTCCATTGCCTCGCGTCCTCTCTCCTCAAGCCCTAGATTGGCTATTCTGGATATTGCATGTTCATGGAACCAGACAATGCGTAGTCTCTTGTGACTAATTTCTTTTACCTAGCATAAATATCTTCACAGTTGACTATGTCACTGTTCTGTCGGTATTTTACTCTTTTTTTTTCTACTGAATAATACTCTATTGTGCAGATAGACCACTTTTGCTTATCTAGTCATCAGATAATGCACATTTGAGTTGACTCCACTTTGACTGAGTAACTTTGAACTAGCAAATGACACAGCACAAGTTTTTATATGGATATATGCTTTCAGATGTTTCACAGGGGGTGGAGCTGCTGAGTCATATCATTTTGATTAGTTTTTCAGTGGGAGATAAGTATATCCCCAGATTTTGTATTTGGCTGACACTGCTGCCCTCAGAGACTTACAGAAGGTTTCATTGCACACATCACTACATAAGTCTTTTGCACAAAACAAGAACTTGTAATCACTCTGGTTACTTTTGATCTATAAAGCATAATGAAGACATACAATGAATGTCAAAAAAGCTTTTAAATTTATCACAGAAAGATATAGATTGCCATTAATCCCTCTCAATATATTTCCCCTCTAACTACTCTCTGTCACTTCAAATTTGTTAATCTGTCATTCTGAAGCAGTGCTAAAAGTTCTTCCTCATGAGTCTATTTGTGAGACATGGTTTTAAAGACATGGTCACACATGCCTTGGGGTGGAAGGCTACTACAACTTGGGATGAACAGAGAACAAGGCCTGGGATCACAGAGGGCAACTTTATAAACTTACCAGCCTCAAAACTAGACAAAGAAAGCAATGATTTACTGGACCCCAGGACTGCAGATTTTTTTAAACTACTCATTAAGAGAAAAAGGGAAGGAAGAGATGGGGCAGCTGTTGAGTGCCATCCAACGGAAGACAGGCTTCTGTGCACGTGTTGGTGTGTTCTCACCCACCGTATTCACCAGATTTGGCACCATACAACTTCTGGTTCTTCCTTAAAATCAAAATAAACATAAAAAGTAAATATTTTTAGCCAATTGAGGACATTAGGGCAGCCATGACAGTGAGACTATTAGCACTCAAAAAGATAGACTGGATGAGTCAAATAGCTCAGCGGATTAAAGTGCCTGTGTGCAGGCACAGGGGCCAGGAGTTGGATCCCTGGGCCTAAGGTGCTGGCCCTGCCCTTGGGGTGCACTGAGAGGGCAATTGAGACTGGGTATGGTGGCATGCACCTGTCATCCTGGCTCTTGGGAGACTGTAAACCGGCGGATCACTATGAGTCCAATCTAGTAGAAAGACCCTGAACGCCCTGTAGACCCTCCCCTAAAACACAAAATAAAATAAATAAATAAAAAGGAAGAATTGCAGAAGAGCTTCAGAAAGTGGCAAGGCTCATGAGGAGAGGGTGCTTAAAAGAGAGGAGAACACATTTTGAGGAAGACTTAATGGCAAAGTGTATTGTAATAATTCAACAAATTTTCACTGTATTTTTAATCACATTGCATAGAAGCAGCATCAGTTGATTAACAACTGTGTTGTCTCGCAGTCTAAAGAAGGTTCTGTGCCATGTGAAATCACAGCCCACTATCACAAATTAATCTTTAATAAGAGAGGCTCTTCTCTTCCGTATTGTATCTAACTATTTAATAAGAAAATAGAACCCCATGATTTTCAGGGCAGGCACAGGGACAACGATATAGAGAGCTCAGGCTGTATTCTTTCCTCAGTGCCAATGCTGCACTTTTCTGTTTGTGGCATTATTTTTACAGGAGGATTACAGTTACCATAAAGAAGAAACAAAACCTGAAGTCTTGGAGACCAGCCCTGCCTGCCTAACAGTGTCACCAACAAGAAAATCCTTCACGAACTGTCAGGCGCTGAGACGCAGAGACACAAAGGAGCCCCACATCTGTGGCTTCCTCAGAGCTCTGAGCAGCAGGCAAACGAAACTGAGCCCAGTCCGCTGGTCCTGGGATGCGGGCAGAGAAAGGAATCATTAAGCCAAGCTATTTATTTATTTATCTATTTATTTATTTATTTATTTATTTATTTATTTATTTTCTTCTTTGTTTGTTTACTTATTTTTGTTATTGTTGTTATTTTCATTTATGTATATGGTACAGGGTCTCCCTAAGCAGCCTGGGCTCGTAGTGATCCTCCTGTTTTCCGCCTCCCCAGTTCTGGGATTACAGGCCTGCGCTACCATGCCCAGACTCTGGACCACGGCTCAGCGCATTCCAGGGGTGGGGCCAGCATCCCATGTGGGATGGGGAATCAAACCTTGGTCCCTGAGAAGCCAAGCTTTTACAACAAGAAAACTTGCTCTCATAATATTCAGGAAACTTTGTTGGCTGTTTCGCCTTTCTGGGCTATTCCAGCTGCTTGTTGAGTTTACAGTTTCAGCTACTTCTTCAAATTAAGTTGGGATCCTTGGGGGCTTCTCTGACTGGAGACCCCAGGATGGTGCCACCTACTGCCCTCCTGCTTCAAGACGTCAACTTCAGGAGCAAACCAATTTTTCTGCCATCTCATATTTTGCACCAGGTCTTTCAAGGGCAAATAGTCCCACACTTGAACGTTTACAGTCATTAAAAGAAGGGGGCGCTTGGCCTTGGACTCCAGTGAAATCTTATTTGACATCACGCGAGACCAGAACTGGCAGCCTCAGGAAGGGTAAGAATGTCTGCAGCACCAAACCTCCCAGGTGCCGAAGCTCAAAACCTGGAAAGGCAGAGATTTCTCGCGGGGTCTTGGGAAGTAACCATCTTTTCCCACTACGCAGACAAGGAAATGAGGCTTTAAAAAGCCAAGTTGCTCCAGATCAGAAGCTAGTACATGGCTCAGCTGAAAGCGGAACCCGAACTTGCCGGACTCCAGTGTTTATTCTAAGGGAATTTTTCCGCTGGATTTGGGAAGATTCCCACAGCTGTTGACCACCGGCATTCCCAGGACACAGCCTCAGACTACCTGCTGCGGGAGCGGAGCTGAGGTCCTGGCCTCGGATTCTTTTTTATTTTCCAGCCAAACCATTTAACACTTCACCTTTATTGCTAAATTCATCATCCCTGTTCTTTTCTGCTTATGTTGTATTATCAAATTCCTTTCTGCTTGAGCTGAAGACCACACTCACTTCGGGTTAACTTTTTTCTTACATCTTTCTTAGGTAAAACCTGATGGAAGAAGCGTTAAAATAAATTCTACCTCAGTGAAGGTAGTTATTGTCCTGCAAGTGCTTACATGGAACTGGTTATACAAATGCCTTTCACAGTCAAGTTTCTAAAAGTGCAAAAGACAAATTTGAAAACGTTTAATAATAATAAATCTTGATTCTAGGAATGTAGAAAAATTAGTAAAAATGACACATTTTATTTTATCATAAATTAGAAAATATAACAGACATGTGTAAAATATACAATAAATTATAGTAAACTAAGAATGTACACATAATTATTAACTTATAAATTTAATAAGTCATGATTATGCTTCAAGCAATATGCCCATAGTTTAGTCTAGAAAAGGGCATATAGAGTAAAGCAGGCCTTGCAAAGTTCACAATTTTGCTAAAATAAATCACTACCTCTAACATTAAGGAAAACCAGTAATGAATAGGGCTGTAGTAAATACGAGTTTTCGAAATTATGTTCTGTTCTAAAGAGAAAATACTCCTACACACATGCATTTGCAAGAAAATGCCTAGAAAATTCGAAAGTCTAGTACTTAGCATATTTTACAGTGGCCCAGTGGTCTGTTATTATCATTATTTGCTCCATTTAAGGTACTTATATCCCACTTGATCTCAGCCCTAAGAAAACAGAAAAGAGTAAAATAATATTCAAAGCACCCCTACATCATTATGAGATCTTTCATTCTTTTGTGTTTGTTTTTGAGGATCTCTAAGATTTTTTGATTTGTTTGTTGCACAACCTGTCAAGTAAGTCTCCTTCCCTACTTTTTTAAACAATAAAATAAAATATACAGATTTATAAGCCTTTGACAAGGGTCATTTGTGAGCTGGGTCGGATATGAAGGTGAGTGTGTTGATTTTATTGAGACCATTCAACCTAAGCCCCAGTGCTTCCAGGAGGCTTTCTCCTCTGTGGCCAGAGCACATGTGAAAACTTTCCACCTTTCTTTTAGGCAGCGAAGAGAGAGAGAGTTAATATAGCATGCGCTCTCACAGGTAGGCACAGAGCTGGCCTTGAACTCATGTTGTAGCCCAGCCTGGTCTTGAATTCGCACTGATCCTCTTACCTCAGCTTCCTGAGTGCTGGGATTACAGGCGTGTACCACCACACCAGGCTTCATTCTGCTCTTGGTGACACCCCACATCTCTTGCCTCCTTCCCTCGTCAACCTGATGCCTTTGGTTTTTTGATGAGGGGTTGGCTTTTCTTGCCAACATCAACTTTATCAAGTTAGCTATGATATACAGAATTATAGCCAGACTAACAGGCCAAAAACATGTAAAACATATTGAAGTGCTTGCAAGCAGCCGAAGGGGCCAGGAGGTTCAATCCCTGAGCCTGCCATGCTGGCCCCACCCCCGGGGGTGAGCTGAGACAGTAAATGAGACTAGCTCTTGGGAGACTGTAAACAGGTGGGTCGCTACGAGTCCGATCTAGTAGTGAGACCCTGAACACCCTGTAGACCCTTCCCTAAAATAAAAAAAAAAAAAAGTAAAATACAAATAATTTTGCTAAATACTCTTCAGGTACATTGACTGAATTACAACCTCTCTGCCTCACTCCTTCTCTCTCTCGCCCATTATCTCTAGTTTTTCTCTTTATGTATTGGGTTTCTTGTATAGGAGAAATAGTGCAATATTTAAGCTTTGCATCTAATCTGCTTCACTGAACACTGTAGTTTCACGTTGCTCCTATTTTTCTACAAGTGATTTAAATTTATCTTCCTCCTGCCAGAGTGGTACTCCATTGTGTATAAATACTAAATTTTCTTTACCCATTCTTCTGTTGGTAGACTTATAAAGTGCTTCTAAGATTTAGGTACTATGGATGATGCATTGCTATGTGTGTGTCACTGTAATATAATGTCTTTAGATAAGACACACAGGAGGAGAGTACCTGGGTCAGTGACATTTCTATGTTGAGATTTTTGAGGCATCTCCATACAGGTTTCTATAGTGGTTGTACTGCTTTACACTACCACCAACAGTGGAAAGGGATTCCTTTCTCCCAGCAGCTCCTCCAGAATTTGTCATTGGTGGATTCCCTGAAGATAGCCCTCCTCCCTGGGATCATATGGAATCTCAGTGTTGTTTGAACTTGCACTTCTCAAATGGTTGCTGATGATGAACGTGTTTTCCACATACTTATTAGGCATTTGTACATTATCTGAGAAGCATCTATTCATTTCAAATTGCCATTCTTGATTGGGTCTTGGAAATTGGGGGTCTCATTTTGCTGAGTTTACATACAGTGGTATCTCAGTTCACAAACTTAATTCATGCCACAATTCTGGGAAAAAGGACCATGTTCATGTTTGTGTGGGGAAGATATCCATGTCTAGTCAGTCACTTAATGCAGAGTTCATGAATAGAAGCAGACTTTGCTGAATATCTCTGCCTGTTAACTGAATTGTTGTGAACACAAAGGCTCGTGATCTGAGGCACACTGTATTTCTAGGTGAGTACCTTTGCCTGATGAATACCTGGAGGGAGGTTGTCCATTCTGGAGGCTGTCTTGTCATTGTGCTGCTGGTTTCTTAATTTGATGTGATCCCATTTGCTGATTCCTGGTATTATTTCTTGTCTCGCCAGAGTTCTAGTAAGAAAGCCTTGGCCCACACCTCTGATTTCAAGAGTTTTACCTAGTTTTTCTTCCAGCAGACTATATTTTTGTTTTAATATTTAGATCTTTGATCAGCTTTGATTTTAATCTAGTACATGGTAAGATATGTGAGTCTAGGTGCAATGCTCTGCATTGTTGACTATTTATTTATTTACTTCTTTCTTTCTTTCTTTCTTTCTTTCTTTCTTTCTTTCTTTACTTTGCAGTGCCAGGGATTGAACTCAGGACCCAGCGCTTATTCTACTGAGCTATCTCCCTGACCCCAATGCTCTGTGTTGTTAAGGTAGCTATTTTTCCTCCAGTGAAAGTATTTGATGCTTTTTTCTAAGATAAGGTAGCTGAGTCTACTGATGTTGCTTCTGCATCCTCCTCTGCTCTACTTCGTTGTTCCACCACTCTATTTTTTATTTGTTTCCTTGTTTTTTGTTTTTTGGATTTTGTGTGTGTGTGCGTGTGTGTGTGTGTGCGTGTGTGTGTGTGTGCGCGCGCACTTTGTTATTATTGTTTGTTATGTTTTGTTTTTGTAAAACCATGCTGTTTTCATTACTGGTGCTTTGAAGCATAACTTGCAGCCCAGAATTATGAGATCTCCTAGTCATACAATTTCTTCTGCTATTGTAGGTCTCTTCTGGTTTCAGGATTGCTTTCCCTAAATCTGTGGGAAATGTTACTGATATTCTGATTTAGATTGTGATTAACCTGTATAACAGTTTTAGAGCTATGGCCATTTTGACTTTATTGGTTCTGCCTATGCAGGAATAAGGGATATTTTCCCATTTTCTTTTTTTTCTTATTATGGCCGGCTCGGCCTGCCCTGGGGGTGGACCTGGCACAGCATGTAGTGCCAGGGACCGAACCTCGGTCCCTGTGGTTGCCTAAGCTTGCCTAAGCAGGCACTTTAGGCTGCTGAGCCATCTCGCCAGCCTGATTTTCCCACTTTCTGACATCTTCTTCAATCTCCTTTTCAAAGCACTGTACTTCTCATTGTATAGTTCTTTCACTTCCTTGATTACATTAATTCCAAAGTATTTCTCTTTTTTTTCCTTTGATGCTAGCACAAAGTGTTGTTTCCCCCGGTTTCTCTTTCAGTAAGTTTATTATTAGTGCAAAGAAAGGCTATTGAGTTTTCAGTGTTCACTTTATATCCCGCTGCATTGCTCAACTTGGTTATCAGTTCTGTAATGTTTTGGTGGAATTGTTGGGATCTTCAATTTAAAGAGCATGCCATGTGCAAACAATAATTTTTTGGGAGGTTTTTTTGAGATAATGTGTAACTATGTAGTTCAGGCTGGCCTTGAACTCACTTTGTAGCCCAAGCTGGTCTCAAACACACAGTGATCCTCCTTCCTCAGCCTCCTGAGTACTAGGATTATAGACGTGCACCACCATGCCACACCGACTTTCTCTGCGCTTACCCACGCCACTCTTATTTCTTTCTGTTGTCTCATTTCCCTGGCTAATGTTTTGAAACCTACATTGAACAGGAGCAGTCATAATGGACATCCTTTTCCTGTTTCTGATTTTAGAGGGAAAGCCTTCAATTTCTCTCCATTTACTATGATGTTGCCATTAGTTTGTCACATAAGCTTTTACCAAACTGAGATAAAACTGTTCTATTTTCTGTGTTTCTTTTCTTTTTTTTTTTCTGTGTTTATTTTCAATCATGAATTGATCCTGAATTTTCTCAAGTGCTCTTTCTGAGTCTATTAAGATAATTTGTGATTTTTTTGCTTGCTTCAGTTTATGTTGTATATTACATTTATTGATTTGTGTACATTGAACCATCCCTACATTCCTGGAAGGAATCCTACTTGGTCATGATGTATGATCTTGCTGATGATTTGTTGCATTCTGTTTGCCAGCATCTTATTGAGTTTTGGGTATATTTCATTAAGGTGATTGGCCTATAGTTCTCATTTCTGGTTGAGTCTCATTTCTGATTTTAGAATTTGGTTGACTTTCATTTCTGGTTTTGGGGTTAGGGAAGTGCTTGCTTGCTTTATGAAATGACTTCGGGCATGCTACAGTAATATCTTGGTTCACAAGCTTAATTCATTCCAGAATCCTTGAAAAGATGCCTACATTCATGTTCCTGGGGGAAAGATGGCTGCACTCATGTTTATTATCTGTTATGCAATTTCCAAACAAAAACAGAATTTTGCTACATGTTTCTGTTTAAAAACTACAAACAAAAGTATTCCTGATCTGAGGTACCAACGTATTTCCTTTTCAATTTCATTAAAAAATTTGAGGAATATGGGCATCAGATCTTCTCTAAAGTTCTTATAGAATTTGGTAATGGATTCATTGAGATCTGTGCTTTTCTTACTTGGTATTTTTTTGAAGTACTTATTCAGTCTCACTGATTGATA
>PVKN010002297.1:0-43559 GCA_004027915.1 Capromys pilorides | reverse complement strand
AATCTTTTCAAATTATGTTTTATGTGTGAGCACTTGGATAACTTAAGAATGTTCATATTTATTCATTTTAATAATATTTTTGTGTCTTTATTTTTTAAAACAAACTTGGAATTCATGAAGACCAAGCCTGGAGTAATCCGCCCAGTGCCTATGAAGTCCAAAATATTACTGAAAAAAGAGGAAGACGTCTACGAGCCCAACCCGTTCAGTAAATACCTGGATGAAGACAGTGGCCTCTTCTCTGAACAGGTGAGTAAAATCTTGCAGTTTTAAAAAATGACGACATGAAGCCCAGGGAGATAGCTCAGTAGAACAGGTACCTGCCTGGCAAGAGCAGGGTCCTGAGTTCAATCCCTGGTAACGCAAGAAAAAAAGAAAAATGACTAATGAAATGTAAATGTGTCTATTTATATACTATATACAAGAAAGTGTGTATTGATTCAGATATCATTGGTAATCAAAAGATTGTTTTTGCATAAGAAATAAAAATTCTTATACAATTCCAGGCTGACTTTGGAAGAATCTTAATTTTTTTTCCTGAACAATGTCTACCTAGCATGGGATTGTTTGAGGGACTGGTATTGGTCTCTGTGATGACTCTCTCATTAAGCCACAAGTTGCGTGGGTTGGAAGCGCCGTGCCTTCATTTCTAAAGTGCTGCTCTCCTGGAGACAGATGCGGTGCTTTCGCCTTGGTGGGTGAGAACTGACAGAGCTGCTGCTGCTGCCCAGAGTTGTGCACAGTTGCTGGGGTGTGCAGGGCCAGGCGCGGGTTCAGGGCGGGGGCACTCGAGCGCCTCCTTGTCGTCTTCCGTGTGCGTGAAGATGTAGACTCTGTTCCCTTAGGAGCACTGTATGCTGGGCTTTAAGAGATCTGGAAACGCATGGCCACAGGGGTGCAAGGCAGAAGGTCATAAATGATATCAAAACGCATTTTGTATCTTTATCATACTACAACACAATAATAGGAACGGGCGGTACCTTTTATATCTGAAGCATTATTAAACCATGCAAGCTAAGTAAGACAAACCAGATGCAAGGTGCTAAGATGAGCACGGAAGATACCTAGAAATGTGTGCCAGTGAAGCCAGGCTCTGCACATAACCACGTATCCTAGTCTGCAATCAGGTGGATCCATGAAGGAAAATAACAGGGATGTATTCTTTCACAGTTTTAATTATAACTAACAGCATTCTGGAAACTAGGACTTACGCTCCTGTTTGTGCAGTGTTTGGACTGCTTTATTTGCCACGTCCAAATCTGGCAGGTTGCTTTCTCTCTTTGGGCTTCAGTTCCTTAGTGTATAAAATGAAGTGTTCAGATTAGAAATCGCTTAAGCTGTAAAATTTGAATTACCTTTTGTTAGCCTAGGTGGATTGGACATCCTGGACATTCCTTAAGAAGTGCATTACACACACGCTCCACAAGCTGCTGTGTATCTCATTTATGAACTGGAGATAAAGTGAGCTGCAGTGGCGACACCTGTAGTTGCAGGTGCACAGGAAACTGAGGCGGGAGGGTTGCTGGGATTCCCCAGGTGGAAACCAGCCTGGGAAACACAGCCTGGCCTTGTCTCTACAGTCAGTCAGTCAGTCAGTCAGTCAGTCAGCTGAAAGGAAGATGAAAATAGTTGTTAACTTTTACATATTTTGTGGGACTGCTATGATTTTTTATGTCTTACATTTTAAAAACACATTTAGAGGTAGCAAAGCATAGTCCTCAAATTAAATTAGAGACATATTACTGATATGTAAACTATCTCCATCAATTGACAGGTAATAGAAATAAAAATTCCTATTAGCACAGCATATTTAATCATCAGTAAAACATTTAGGGAGTATCTATTGCTTGCATGGTACTAATATTCCAGAAGCTTACTGTGAAGTTTTAGACAGAATGGGACCACTTTAAAAAGCTTATAAAAATAACCCAATATTTATTTGAAAAACAAACTCTCAAAAGTTAAATTTATTTTTTTAATCTTTATTTATTTGGCACAGGGTCTCGCTATGCAGCTTGGACTCGTAGTGCTCCTCCCGTCTCAGCCTCCCCAGCACTGGGATTACAGGCGTCACCACCATGCCCAGTTTCAGTGGCTGGCTCAGCGTGCGGCCACCATGTCATGTGGTACCAGGGATGAAACTCAGGTCCTTGTGCTTGCCAGGCAGGCACTTTGACTGCTGAGCTATCTCCATAGCCCAAAATAAATTTCATGTAATATCCATGTACCTTATATTCCTTATATAACATATTACCTAAGTTATAAACAATAATTTAATTTCTTATATATTCTAAAATTTGTGATATTTATTTCAAGTATATTCTACTAAATATCAAGTTAATATGCCTTAATTTATCATCTTTTATTATCTTGTGGAATGATGAATTCCATTTCCTTTCTCTTTCTCTTTCTCTTTCTCTTTCTCTTTCTCTCTTTCTCTCTCTCTTTCTTTCTTTGTTATGGCTGGCTCAGCCTGCCCTGGGGGTGGTGCTGGCGCAGCATGTGGTGCCAGGGATCGAACCACGGTCCCTGCTGTTGCCTAAGCTTGCCTAACCAGGCGCTTTAGATCACTGAGCCATCTTGCTGGCCCATGAATTCCAATTTGAAGTACAGGAATTTTTTGTCATTAAAAGTAATTGCCATTTCTTTGAATTGTGTGTCCTCATACCGATTTAAATCTCTATTTATGTCACAACACACCCCTATTTATTTAAAGATAATTTTCGGAAATGTCCCTGCTTTGCTAACATTACAGTAGAAGACACTAAACGTAGTCTCACTAGTACTTACTTTCAACAACGCACTTGTTTGCAGCCTTGCCTGAGTGGCTCGTATCAGGGAACTGTAGGCAGGAAGCGCTGAGTGAAGTCCAACGTGCAGCGTAGGAGCGAACTGCAAAGGCCCGGATGTTGTTTACTGACTCTGTGTAGAGGGGGAGCCGTGAGAGTTCCCTGGGCCCCGGTGCCCAGCAAGCTGTGTGTACCCCTGTATCAAATGTCTGCTTTACACTGAGCCCTAACTACCACTGAGTTGTTTCCAGAGTCTGTAATGGAAGCAGATACCAGAGACAGCTCGCAAGGATGGACACTGTTTGTACTTGATGATGTCGGTTGTGTAACCGAAGTTTACAAGCCCAGCCTTGCTGCCTCCTCAGAGCTTCCGTCCAAAGAGCATTTTTGTGTTCAGCTCTGGTGACTGCTGTGTGCTTAGCACTCTCCGGCCACAGAGCAAGATGAATGGCCCAAACCGGGTTGCCGTGGCCCGCCCAAGTAGCAGGAAACCCTGCAGCCAGCGGGCGGCCACAGCAGCAGCTCAGGCTCGCGGGCGGCTTTGCACTGGCGCTGTCCGCGGGACACAGGGCTCGGCGGGGGGCTGCCCCTGTAGGTTCCCTCGCAGCTTCACTGCCACAAAATGGGATTTCAAACTATCAGAGCTAAAGATGGGGAGGCGAGACAGAGACGAATCTGTTGTAGCTCCGAGAGGGACGGGGAGCAGCCTTGGAAGTCATTACAGACTGGAACAGCCTGGGATCAGCCTCTCGGCACTGACACGACGCTTGAGCCAATGCATGAGCAAGCAACGAAGACTGAGTTTTTAACAAGTTCTACATTAGAATGGCATGGGACAGGCAGCATCATTCTGTAGCAGGTGAATTGTTTTGTTTACCAGAAACTCTTCTGAATGAAGCTGTGCTTTCCTGACGTCATCTTCAACCCATTATTGTATCAGTTTCCAGTCCTTTTGAGTTAACTACAAAACATTTTCATACTCTACCCCAAATGTACAGATTCGGAAAAAGATGTGCTGGAAAATATGTCTCGATTCATATTTAAGGGCAGAGTTACAAAATAACAGCTATTTGACAGATGGGCACCCATTCAGAATGCGCAGAGCCTTTGGAGATCCTGTGACAGATGGAAACGCAGGTGCCGGCGAGCGGAAGTGCTTGGTTTACTCGGGAGGCGTGGGACACACTGATTGCTTTCTGATCACCGTGTGTTTTTAATTAGATAAAGGTGCTTCGTTCTGGTGGTGATTTGCTCTTAAGGAAAGCACTTGTGTCAGATATTTCAATTTATGCAATACATTATTTGAAGTATTTCAAAACCTTTCAGATTATGTAAAATACTCTTTTTGTAAATTCAAACGTCAACTCACCGTGATATCACATGTTTCATTAGTTGGTTACAGTTTTCAGGCACTGTACAAGACAGAAGTTTTATAGAATTAAAGCAACAGGCCAGGCATGGTGGTGCACACCTGTAGTCCCAGCACTCTGAAGGCTGAGCAGGAGGATGGCTGTGAGTTCAAGGCCAGCCTGAACTGCGTAGCAAGACCCTGCCTCAGAAAGAAAGAAAAAAAAGAATTAAAGGGACAATACTGTCATTTCATCTAGTTCTCCCAGAGATATTTGTCTTTCCTTTTCAACCTTGTAGGAAATAATGGCTCCTAGCATGTAATGCTGTCAGTGAAAAAGCTTTTAGGTTTTTTTTTTTTTTTTTTTTTTTTTTTGTCCCAAATATTTTCCTTGACTGAGGAGATGAAAAGTCAAGGTAGGATGCTTAGAGGCATGCAGTAGGCATCGAAGACACTTTTGAGTATGATTGTTAAGACTGACATGTCTGACACGTATTTCACAATTATTGGAGGGATTGGTAAATATCTTTAAATGTCTGTGAGATTGGACTGACTTTCATGAGAGCTGTAAATATCACAAGACATGTAAGCTTGGGAATGAATAATATGAGAACTGGAAATGTTCTCCTTTCTGTTTTAAGCTAAGAAGTTGGGCAGGAAAAAGGATAAGCCCAAGGGGAGGGGGAGCAAGTAAAGGAATGCATGGGAGAAACGACATGGCCCCAGGAGCTGAGCACACTGTCCGGGCACTCACCTACAGTCGCAGGAGGGAGGGCTAGCCAGGGAGCAGCAGGCCCCAAGCTGGGGAAGCGGCCACTCATAGAACAAACAGGAAGAGAAGAAGATGCCAGGTTAAGAGGCAAAGCGGTGCAGCTTCTGTTGCAAAGGTCGCATGGGAAGGATGGTTTGTCGCAGGCCTGCAAGTTCTTAGTCGATTATGCCACAGGGATAGGCAAATTGGCTGGCTCTCGGAGCTCTCACAAATCATGTCCCCAAAGCAGGCATCCTGAATGAATTCAGTCTACTGTAGCTCAGGCATCTGGAGAACAACTTGCCCTTTGGATCTTAAGATGATTTTTAAAACTTTTTCTTGTAAATAGGCAATGATAGTGAGTAAAATAATAAGCTATTTAATAGCGCCAAGCGTGTCAGTCGTCTGTACCGCCTAATGTGCAGAGCGTCAGAAAATCTGACCCGCTCCGTGAAAGCGAGTCCATGTGCTACCCACTGCGTTTGGTGTGCTCAGAGGGGAGGCGGCCTCTGTGCCCGAAGCTCAGGCCCTGGGCGCTCCGCCGTTGAGGCCAGTCCACGGCTCCAGCTCTGTGGTCCATGCAGTTCCTCCTTCCCGGGGCCTGGAATGCGTGAGCAGGACCAGTGACCCTCTTAGGTCTCATTTCCAAAGAACCGAAGGGAAACTCTGGTGTCTTTCTTTGTGCGTGAGGCACTCTGAAGCTTGCGTTTTGCTCCTGCCTGTGAGGTTGGCCAGCTTTAGCGCAGCGTTTGTAAAACCTGAACCCCACAAGTAAAGCGAGGAGACTGCGCTAGACTGGAGGTTCTCAGGGAGGCTGACTTCGCCTCAGACACACGGGTTGGCATGGCAGGAGAAGCAGGCACTGCTCCCTGTACTCGTCGGAGGCCCAGGGTGCTGCTGAGTGACCGAGTGCAGAAACTCAGCCTTCGACCCACGTGATCACGAAACGCTGCTCTTGGTTCTCCTGGAGTCTCCCACCAGGCAATTCTGAGTGGTGCTAGCCATGGGCTCTGGAGCCGCATACTCAGAGCACTAAATTATGCAGTCTATCTTGAAAATTGCATTGTAATTGCTTAATTTTTCTTGTAAAAAGGTTTTGAAATAGCTACACATAGGCTAACTTTTCTCGTGCTTCACAAGTCCACATTTGTGGCTCAAATCGGGATTCTAAGTAGGTGAGTGTTGCTTTAACTGTTTGAGTCCCAAGCAGCGCAATTGCGCTGCTGAGATTTTATGTCAGGAAAAGTCAGCACATTTCGACAACTGACGGTGCCTTACCGATTGTCGAAGTTGCGCGCTCAGATTTACTGATGCAAGTACACCAGATATTGCTTTACTCTTAACTGTTTCCTTGTAGATTATGTATGCATTTAAAACCATGTGGTTGATTATGCTAAAGGCTACCTTTTTCCAATATTTAACTGATCTTCATTCATCGAGATAGGTATACAGCATTTTATCCTATTCATCGATGAAAAATAAACAAAGCGCTATCGCGCTGCTTGGTATTTCTCGACATAAAATAAAACAAGCGCTATCACGCTGTTTGGATCTCTTCATACTCATTTAGAGAAAGCGCGGTTGCGCTGTTTGGGATTCTTCGACAGTGTTTTTTCAATACCCCCTGGGACTCAAAGAAAATAGCTTTGTTTTAAAACTGCATATGAATTCCCCAAAATTGGGTTTATAGGCAAGAAATTGTGCCATTTGCTCAGAAAAGACCTAATTTAGATTGTTTTGACCTTAGTAACATGCACACAGTTGCCCTCTTATTCTTCCTGGTTTTTTTGTCCATCAGTGTTTGTAGGGTGCTGGCACATCTTTGTATTAAGTAGTCCTTAAGAACCCATTGCAGTTGTTCTTGGCTTGATTATCAGGGTACGGTTGTACATACAGACTGGGGTGGAGGTGCTGCGGTGGAGTCACAGTCTGAATTACTTTAAGTCCCAGCTAACAAGTGGAATGTGAAAACGATCGCTACTGAAAGGTGGTGTGGTCTCCCCAGCAGTGTGGGGAGCAGCAGAGGCGCGCGGAGGAGGCACCACGCAGGAGGCGGCGTGGGCACTGCCCCTTCACTTCTGGGCCCCATAAAGGGGGTGAACTTCAAATTCTAGGGGGAGCACGAGTCTCAAAGGTGCAGACGTCCATGGGGAGCCCAGAGAGCCTTGGGGTGCCCTTGGTGTCACAGTGGAGATGGCTTCTAAAGTCCAGTGGCTCTGCAGAGAGTGGCCTTCACCTTGCGTGGTGAGGGTGTTGACGTGGCACCCCCTTCCTGATGTCTCCGTCGGTAAACAGCTGAGTTTTTTTCACTGTATTTGTGTTGTTATGTGTCGGTGCCAAAAGGAACAAGAAGACCTGATGAAGGTAGCTCAGAGGACTCACTGAGATGCGACCCTCAGTGAGCCAAGAACCCCTGAAGCAAATCAGCTTTATTTCGGGTAGTTAGCATGATCTCGTGTGTAATCATTAAAGTAAAGGTGGACCATGTGCTTAGTCACGAACGTGACCACCATCTCCATCAACTTCCATCCCTTCCCCATCAGCAGTTTCACACAGGGGTCAATCATTAGCATTCCAAGAAAGGGAGAAAGCAACAAACAGTCCCCCAGGAAAAGCCGCTGTCCATCACCTGGAGTCCCAACTTTCCGGGATTTTCAGCAACAGACCACAGCTGTCCCTGGGCCCCCCTTCAATATACTGTTTCTTGAAATGCCATTTAGGCTATATGTTTGTCTGCTAATTTTTGTCTATTGAACAAGGATATTATTTGCCTCATAAGTTCTCGTCTTAAATTTTTGCAGGATGTGCTATTATAATCAAAACAGTTCATTCCTTTTTAAAAATTACACTTTTAAATACAGCTTAAATATTTAGAAATTTTTGTTGTGTTTTTATGTTGAAGAAGAGTGAAATGTGGTTTGGAACATTTTATTAAAAAAATAACTACATTCTCTAGCAGCTGGTTTCTAGCTCAGTGACAGGAAAGTAGGGGACTATGTGATGGCCTTTGCTCCTCCTTGGAAAACCAAACTGTCGAAGGATTCACACGTGGGTTAGGTGCTTCCTTAGTGGCTGGTGCCAAATCCTTACCACCTGATGTTTGCCTTGGCTCGTGCTGGGAGCTTGTTGGTTGCACCAAGGCTGGAGGGCGTGGTGGAAGGATCTGGCCAAGGAGAGGGCTAGAGGAGGGGCCGGGCAAGGAGACCCCTGACATAGCCTCCTCCAGGCGCGCCCCTCCTAACCGCGAGTCAGCTGTGTTCCCGATTCCATTCACTTCTAAAAGCCCTGACTCTGAGTTCATGCAGACCCCAGGTAGTTGTGGCTGTGCGGTGTGATGCTAACACAAGATGCCTGGTCCTAGTTTCCTCCTTTGAGGCGGAGGAGCGAGGTTATCCACACACGCAGGATGGAAGTGCTCATGCTCACAGGAGCCCGTGTCCTGGGTGCAGCTGTGTGGACCCCTGCTTTTCGGGACAGGCTTCCTGAGTCCGTAGGACTTAAGAGCCAACCAGCTGGCACCCCAGTCACTAGAGACACAAAGGGGTGCTGCATGGAGGCCCTCTCCCCGGAGGAGCCTGCTGAAGAACATCTGTCTAGGCAAGATCCATGTACTATGGAAATAAACAAAAAGGGCAAAAACACTTCCAGGCTGGAGAACAAACAAAATTAATCTCTAACTTGAAACTTTTGAAACAGCGTTGAGATCACCTGAAACATACTCAGTAAGCAAGGGAAGGTTTTAACTTAAATAATGGGCAAGACTTCATGAAGCAAATCAAGACCCCTTATAATGCTAAAGAATAAAATATACTATATAAGGGAACTATGGTCACGGAGTATCAAAACCTCTAGACACAATTTTAATGCAGAACCATAAGAGACAGGAGTAAAATGAAGGGCAAATACAACAGTGGTAAAGCACTTGGGCCATGTTTTCAGTCTGTGATACAGTGGAAGAACAAGTGAGAATAGCTTGTCCAAAGTACATCTGACACTGGCTGTAGGGGCTCTGGACCCCGTCGAGCCCCTGCAACAGAGCAAAGGATTACACTGGTGACATCCCTGTCACCCTCACAAAAACCACCTGACCCAAAGAGAAAACCCACAATTGCTAAGGTAGAAATGGGCACCCAATTTTTTTTTTCTGATTACAAAATTTTATAAATTAGTAACACAATGCTAAGAAAATGCAAAAATTCCCTGCAGTCTGTAAATGGAAAGTTTTTCTTCCCAGTGAACATTTGGATAGAAAAAATGCAAAATAATTTCTCCTTTTTGTTTTTCTTCAGCTTCATTGAGGTGTTAGTAGCTTGATTAGTTTGTGGTGAGAACACTTAGAACCCGCCCTCTTGTCCGACTTAAGAAGGCAGCAGGTATTGGCAGTGAGGGCAGCCTGCTGCTTCCCAGGCCTGCAGAATTTTCTTAATTGGAGTAGCTGGGCCCGCATGCCCGCTTCTCCTTCCCTGTGGTCCTGGCGATGACCGTCCAGTCTCTGCTTCTGTGAGTTTGACCATTTTAGAGCCCACGCATGGCTGAGATGAATGCAGCATGAGTGTTTTTTTTCTTCATTAGAAGCCAGCTAGAACAGAGAGGCGCATGTGTGAGGCGACACACATGGATCACGGAGCATGTGCTAAGAATCTTTTCAGCTTTGTCCTGCCTTGTAAATCCAGATACTCAAGCAAGCTTGGCCAAGGCCCTTGTCTCTCTTTGTCCTGTCCAGGTTCTGATAAAACGTTTCTCTCTCCCTGTCCACCATCTCGGCTACACTGAGGACACTGCCTGATCCCATGGAAGGCTTGCTAGGGTTAGAGCTCCGATTGCCCCCCAGACTCACGCGTTTTGAGGTAGGACTGTTGGGACGTGGTTAGCGCCCGGGTCACGGTACTGGCCAGTGGATTCACCCACTCACGAGCTCTGTGGCTGAGTGCTGTGGGAGGTGGCCCTGGGACGTGGGCTGGAAGGGTGCGTTCCCTCCGGGGACCGACCTCTTTGCTTCTCGGCACTGTGACGTGAGCAGCTCTTCTCTCTGTCCCCTGCCAGGGCTTATCTACTTTGGTGGCAGCTGAATGTGGAGAGAAACCTCTGAGCCCAAATATACCTCTCCTTTTTCAAATCGTGGATGTTTTATATTTCATCCCAGCAAGGAGAAAGTGACTAAGACAAGTGTTCATCTTTGACGTGCTGAGAGCTGGCTAGTGGTCCCAGTGACCCTAAAAGTGCAACGCAGAATTATGCACCCCTGTTACCACTTTCCTCCTCCTTAGATAGAACTTGACCCATCTGCCTTCTGACTTTCTCCCACCCATTCCACAACCTTGCCTCCTGAAATCCCAAGAATGGGTTCTTGAACTTTCCAGAACTGAAGCTTGACCACAAACCAGTACAGTTCAGGTCCCCTCGCAGGCACCCTCAACTGCCGATAAAGATGCTGGTTTCCTCACACTGCCGGTCTCGGGCTTGGTAACTCAGTGTGTTTCATAGGAAATCAGAAGCTTTCAATTACTGATAAGATGCATACAAAATGGTGTACTGAAAAAGTACAAGTTAAATGCAGGATTATATAGGTGATGCTACCTTTACAGTAAGTGTGTGCTGGTGGTGTGTATATTTGCATTTGTAAAAAGAAATGCATGATGGGGAACAGGAAACCAGCAGAAATAAAAGACAGCTCTTCTGCAAGTGCGCAGCATTCAGATTCGGGTCCGGTAAACTTCAAGGCGCTAGCGTTAGGATTTTTGGGTTTCTTAAAAATTTCCAGAGCTTTCAAAGCAAGTTTAAATGTGTTACTTGAACATATAAAAAGTACTTTTTTGTGTGTGCAGCAAACACACTCCACATAAATTTTAGAGAATTTATTAGTGGCTTAAGATACATTGCTTAAATTAAAAAAAGTAATTATACCATGTTAACAGCTGGATTACCTGTTAGCTCAGTGTCATCTTAGTCAGTGTGTATACTTTCATACCAAATTTCTGTTCCACACGAAGCACACATATACAAGGTATATTCCTCCACTGCTTACGAACCAGAGCTGCATTTGAGTGCATTATAGTAGATATTATGTTCTTTTAATATTCAGACATTAATGCATTAATCCCCTACCAGCCTGGCCTCATGCTTGGCTCTGAGGCCTCAGAGGTGAATGAGGCAGGCTCCGTGTCATAAAATTCATGTTCTAAGGAGTTTTTTTGGTACAGTAATCACCATGAATTTATGTCTTTACATGTAAGTCTTCAGGAGTACTATCTAGGGTGTATTTCTATGCCTGTGATAGTAGCCCTTTGCTTTCACAGATACACGCGTTTATTTTCTAATGCTTCAAAAACATCTCTTAACTGCTTCCTGGTATTCTTCTACACAAATATATTTTATTCTTTCCATGTGGGACATTGGTTTAGTTCCAACTTGTGAAGTCTACACAACGAGCATATGTCTTCCAGTAGCTTTATGTAAGTCACACCGTCCTGTCTGTTAGCCGCAGAGGTCCTGTGTGCCGGCCACGAAATGTCACTCTCTCCACCCTGGGTTCCAGCAGAGCTTGTGCAGGTACCGTGCGCTGCACGGCCCATGCCCTAGGCAGGAAAGGCAGCGCAGACTGGCCCGAGACTTGGGCAGCAAGGTGGGGGACGCCTAGCTTAGCAGTACCGGTAGTCCAGGCTGATGTGTAACATACAAAATGCTCACGTTCTCGTATCAGTAATGCTGGTGGAAATGCCTGTTCCCAGTCAGGAGCTGTGAAGGTAGGCCCCACGCCAGCACACCGAGAAGGCTGCCTCCGGGGCTCCTGAGCGTTAGTGGCGGGCCCAAGGCCGAGCCTCTTGGGCGGCAGTGTGCGCAAGCAGCCCCGCAAGGGCTCTGCCCCGGCGGCGTGGGAGACTCCAGGGGTGGGGTGGACGAGGTTTGCACGTAGCTTTGCCTTACCGGCTCAAGTCGCCCCAGCCGTGCTGTCCTTGCTGCACGCGTCGTCGTTCCTGGTCTCGGTGGCTCTGACTTCTGCCAAGGGCCCTGTATTCCTGTCCTTCCCGCGAGGCCCCGCTGCGGTTAGGGCCCGTAGCCTCTCCTCTCCACGGCTGATCTCGCTTGTCCGCTGCATCGTTGCCTGGCGCCCTGCGGGACCTCGCTGCCTAGAGCTGCGGCCCTTATTCTCTCTCCCAGCTCGCTCCTTCCTGGTCCCTGCCCAGCTCAGCTCTGGAACTTCCTGTGCCGCCGAAAGCCAAGGGCGCAGCCTCTGCTCACGCCGGGGGCCCTCGGATCTGCTCTGCCCTTGGCCCCGCAGCCGCTCCAGACCCCCTTAGAGCCATCCTCGCCGTCCTAAGCCGCTCCCTGCGTCTCCAGCGAAGACTCCTTGAGCTTAGCAGCCTCTTCGGGCAGATTTCTCTCCCTTCCGTGTCTCCCTCTCAGCATTTTCAGGAACAGCAGCGTAGCTCCTGTTGGGAGATTCTTTGCAGTGTTTCCTTCTGCGGCCTGGAGGAGGCTGGCGGTGCAGCCGTGACACCAGCAGCGGGGGACGAACCGCACCCCGTGACGCCTCTGTGCAGGCTCTCTGCGCGCCGCTTGGGGTCCTGACGCAGCTCTACCCCAAGACCTGCCCATGGCGCGCTCTCCACTAACCCTCCCTGTGTCTTTCTCCTTCCCAGGGTGTGGCCGTCCCTCCCAGGCCCGGCTCGCTCCATCCTTTCCACCAGACTAAGCTCTATCCTCCCGCTAAGTCTCTGCTGCGCCCGCAGAGCGTCTCGCACACCGACTGCCTTAGCCCGGGGCCCTTCGGGCGCCTGTCCTCCTCCTCCTCCCTGCAGGATGAGCAGCCCCCGCACAGCCTCCTGGACCACACGGAGTCCGGCAAGGTGAGAATCTGCAGGGCAGTGGGGCCTGCTCTGGGCTGCGGTGCTGGGCGCCTTCCTTACGCTTAGCTTTTACAGCTGAAGTTTGGAGAAAATGCAGATTAAGCTTTTTATTTTTATTTTTTTTTTGTGGAACCAGGGATTAAACTCAGGCCCTTGCACTTGCCAGGCAAGTGCTTATTCTACTGAGCCATCTCCCCAGCCCCCAGATTAAGACAAGGATTAAAAATTCAAGTATTAAGAGTATGAAACGTGTATACTAAAACATACCCTGTTTTTTAAGCTTATTGATTTATATTATGGCCGGCTCAGCCTGCCCTGGGGGTGGGGCTGGTGCCGCATGTGGTGCTGGGTATTGAACTGTGGTCCCTGCAGTTGCCTAAGCTTGCCTAAGCAGGTGCTTTAGACTGCTGAACTAACTATCTTGCTGGCCACTTGTGTTTTCTTCAAAGTCATTTTCTGATTTGTCCCCTCACTGTCATGTTCTAAGCTAAATGTGAAAATGTCCAGAGTTTTTCCAAAACTTAAGATTCTGTTACTAATTTGTATTCTAGTCTTTGTTCTGTAGTCTTAAAAAGCTCTGTAAAACACAGCCTGATGAGGAGGTACTTACAATTAGGCAGCGGGTGAAGAAATACTTAGAGTTACTGTAAGTACTGCAAAGGAATACTGACGTTTTGTTTTAAAGTATGTCCATCTGCCTCATAATGAGCAATTACATACATAAAAACTGTGATGTGTCCAGTATGTAACATATGTACCGATATGTACAGGCACAGTTCACATGTAAGTACATGTTGAAGCAAAGGTGTTTCCTGAAGAACTGTTTACAGTGGTTTTGGAATGAAGTCATGCTTTCCAGGGGCAAGAAGCCCTCAGCACGGGTGCTGGCTTGTGCTTGGGTGCTGCCCCCAGCCTCCGACCCTCGGCTGCGTCTGGAGTGTGTGCATGTGGACTGAGGAGGCGATGACCCAACAGCCTGCCGACATGTTGAGCATAGCTGTGGGTGTGGATAACAGAAGTACCAGCCTGAGTGTGGGTGGCACCAGCTAAAGGGCTGGAGCCTGGGTGGCATGAGAGGGACAGGGAGGCTGCTGCTGCCGCCCGCCTGCCCTGCTGCGAGCTGTTCTCCTCTGTGGTGCTGATCTGCCAGGCCACCCTGCCTTGGGCCAGCTGACTGGGGGCCGAGACCTCTAAAACTGTGAGTTGAAATCGACTTTCCTTGTGGACGCTGGGTATTTTGTCTCAGTGAAATACGGCACTCGGTGGGCGTCTTCCCAAGTGCCTCTTCTCTGCTGAGTACTGTTGCCAGCCTGTCTAACCCAGGCTTTCAGACCCTGGACATTTTCTATAATAACTGACTCAAAAAATCGGACCTTCAGTTACATCTTTGTATAATTGAAAGTCGTATTTGAAAGCATTTATCTTGAAAAATCCTCCACCATTAATAAAATATTTCTCTGTAATTGAAAATCAATCAAGGCCATATTCCACGATGCGGAATCTCTTGGACCCTGAAACATTTTTTCTAAAGAAATAATTGTTCATAAACCCAGACTAAACATAATCATTTTTTTAAAAATGAGTGCTATTACATAAGGAAGAGTTAGCTTTTCAAGTCTCATGCCATTTATGATGATCGGTACTGAATTCAGCAGTTTTAAAAATATTAATTTGCTGCTAACAAAGTTAGAGATAACATTTTAATGACTTAGTTGTGCCTTAATCTTGATCCTAGGAAAAGGCAAAACATGTTCAAGGAAAACATGTTGTTTTAAGAAAGCTTTTATATCATCTGAAATTCTCTGATTTAACGCTTGCTGACATTTGTGAACTCCATTTAGTTATTAGAGTTAATAATTCTGATAATGCAACCATATTCTTATATGTTATTATCTATGACAGGGTTATGATTGCATTTTGTAGATATCAATTTCATGAAACAGCTCATTCTTTTAATATTTTGTCAATGTTTTCTAGAGATGGTGAACAAGGGTAATCTCAACATTTCATTTGTCTTTTAGTCCACGGTTTTTCAGGCTGAGAGCCGATACATCTTGATGTGTATGTTTGCAAACCTTGTGTTGTAGACAATGCACTAACATCATATTAATTTGTCAAGAGTTTTCTTTCTTTCTTTTTCTTTTTTTCTTTTTGTGGTACTGGGGGTTGAACTCAGGACCTTGCGCTTGGCAGGCAGATGCTTATTCTACTGATCCCTTTTCCTTGCCCAAGGGTTTTATTTCTTTAGTTGGCATTTCTGGCAGGGACATGTGGAAGCAAATCTGCCATCTAAATTAACCTTCTCCAAACCCTGGCGTCGCTCGCCCCTGGCCTCACAGCCTTACCTTGCGCCTTCGCGTCTTCCCTCGGCAGATGTGCACTGCATGTCACTTCTCGGGCTCCCGGCCCCTGGGTGGCAGAAGGCGCACAGCAGGTCTTCATCCTGCGTTGAGTCTGCAGTGCTAGCTTCTAAGGTCTCCTTTCAGGTGGCGTTCCTGAACGCGTCGCCTACCCTCACCAGTCCCCTTCTGCTCTCCTGGAAAATGGGGGTGTCATTGGCCCTTACCTCATGGGACCATCATGAGAATGCAGTGCACACGTGTGTTGCCACGTAGACCCGTGCTTGAGACACGGAAAACCATATGAGGCTTATGTCATATGGCTGCTGCATCTCCTGGAATTGCTGGTCCTGTTGCTATCCTGACTCTATCTATCTATCTATCTATCTATCTATCTATCTATCTATCTATCTATCTATTATCTATCTGTGTATCTATCTATGTATCTATTGTCTATCTATTATCTATCTATCTATCTATGTATCTATGTATCTATTATCTATCTATCTATTTTGTTTTTTGAGACAGGGTCTCGCTATGCAGTTTAGACTGGCCTTGAGCTCACTTTTGTAGCCAGGCTGATCTCAAACCGGGACCAATCCTCCTGCCTCAGCCTCCCAAGTGCTGGGGTTACAGGTGTGCGCCACCATGTGTGGCTCTGAATCTTCACCTCTTCTCCTCCCTCTACTGCTGTTCTCATTGCTGGAGTTGCGGCAAGACCCTGAGGTCTCCATGGAGACGGGAAAGTACCTGGTCTGCGTGGATGACCGTGCATCTGCGCGAGTCTGCAGTGTTCTGAAAACATAGGCAGTGATGTTTTCCTTGAACAAATATTTTTTGGTCTGTTATTGGTACATGTTTCCCATATATAATGATCATATTCATCATAGGGAATTCGTACTTATGTATAATTACCTTAATTTGAAGAATTTTTTACTTTGAAAAACATTTTTTTTGGAAAAGAAACATCTTATATATACCACTGTAACCATTTCCATTGGTAAATATTTTTTAAATGACATGATTTTAATTATTATGGTGTCCCCTTTCATTATGATTCTGCTAGTAACTCTAGTCATTCTTCAGCAGCAAATTGCTTTCTAATGAGAAATCATGGTGAATTTCTTTTGTTGGCTCAATGAATTGTTTTATACTGTATTTGAAAAAGTAACTCAAATTCCATCTTTAGCTTTCTTACCTGTAAAATGGCAAAACGGGCCAAGCGTTCTATCCTGGACGCTCATCAGGAAAGGGCGAACGCTGGCGCTGGAGCCCTCAGCCTGGTGGTCTGTCGGCTAGGACTTGATGCTGGCGCGAGGAAGCCGCCCGGGCCTCGCCGGTGGCCCTGCTCGGCTCCCAGAGCTCATCTCCCTCTCGCTCCCACAGGGTTGCTCCTCCGCTGCTTTCTCATTGCTGCTGTTCCCAGAGTTGCCATTTCCTGCTGTCTTTTCCACCCCTGGGGAACTGTGCTCAGTATCCGATGTGGATTGTATTTTTTTTTTTATACTTCCTCTAAAAAGTTGCTTTGATATTTTGTGTGCTTATGATTTAATTTACATAAATGCTAGTAGACCCCATAGTCACCCTTTTCCTGTGGGTTTGTCTTCTCAGCTGTAGCTATGCAACATTGGATTTGGTTTCAGAACTGCAACTCTAAGATCCACACTGAGCTGGTTGACTCAGAATTTCTGAGATCTTCAAAAACATGTAAATTCCTGGCCCAACTCAGAAGTTTTAAGCTCAGAGCTTCGGTAAATTATGTGACCTCAAAGATTTTACTTCACAGAAGATTCTATCTTTCCCCTGTAATAAGCTTTTCTCTTTTGACTTTTAAACTCTCTACTGATTCAGAAAGGAAATAGAATTTGTTATGAGGCATAACTTTAAATGGAGAAATGTATTTATCATTTGTGAGAGCTAGATTGTAATTGATTTTTTTCTTCTCACAAATCCTCCAGGAAGGGACGGTTGGAGGAAGGCGGGGACAGGTACTGAACCTTCGTTAGAGCCGTGGCTGGCCCAGGGAGTGGGCAGCTGTGCGTGGCGGCAGTTGCTGTGCCCTCAGAAGCAAGCTAGGAGTGAGGAGTTTGGATCTGTCTTCCATAAGGAGTCGAATCCTGAGGACACAGACGTGCTTGCCTCGATGTGTGCATGGAGGCGCCCCGCGCCCCGCGTGCATCTTTATGTCGGTTGGTTAGAAAAGTTTACCTGCCAGAGACCCCTCACCCTGCCTTGTACGGAAACGTAGCTGAGGTAGCGCGTTTGTTTGTTAGGTAGCGGCACACTTTCCTAGAGTAAAGTGCAGATGTCGGGGTGCGCTGCTGATCCCCCTGGTCTCCGCGCACTCGTGACCTCTGCAGGGGCCCCCCGTGCATGCAGAGACGCCTGGCATTCGGACTGCAGGATCCCACAGAATGTGTGAGCTACTTACAGTATTAAATGCCACCGCTCTTCAGGAGCAGTACCGCAACCCGCGGCGCGCGTGCTCCTGCGATTCACTTCTTAAGAAATGAAAGCGCCTTCTTCATAGGAAAGACGTTAAACTAAAAAAAACCATTTTGTATTAGAATTGTGGGTTTGCTAAGACAATGGAGCAGGTGGCGGGTGCCGCGAGCGGCTGTCCCCCAGGTTACGGCTGGCCTCCTCCCACAGCTGTGTTCGTCCCGTCTGCCGGGAAAAAGTGGGCAGGGGGAGCAAGCACAGTGGAGGTGTGTTCAGGCACCCCGAAACATCGCTACAGAAGGAATCCCTCCGCTTCCTCTAAGCCATAGGTGAATCCGCTGCGGGAACTGTGGGGGGGGGGGGGGGGGGGCACTGGACCGGTGACTCCTTCCGCTTCACGTTGCATTGGGCTTGGTCCCCTACTCCGCTGCTGGTGTTCGGAGGGAGGGAGGGGTGAAGGCCAGATGAAGGCATTGTTGGGGTCCGCGGTGAAGGGAGCCGGAGGTGCTGCCCAGGCCAAGACGGGATTCTCCCTAGGCCCATCAGATACTCACCCTGTCAACACTGACTCTCCTCATTCACCGCTGTTTTCTCCATTTTTGTCTTCAAATATAGTATAATACATTTATCAGGTTTGTACCATTAACATTTCTGAGATGCTTTTCCTGGTCCTGTCATTGCATTGCGACTGGAAGAATCCACACTGTGGATCTGCAGAAGGGCTCTAAGCTGTAATGGGCGTGTTGCTCAGCGTGAGAGAAGTATTTTAGTCGCTGTTCTGAAGGTGATTTCTTTCTCGAGGTTTCCTCCGATATTTTGTCAAAGCTTGGTCAACAGAGTGGTGCAGGAGACGGCGACTGGTTGGAGGAGTCGCAAGTCTGACCTTCACCTGTGCCGCAAAGGCAGGGCGGGCTTTCAGGTAGCAGCTCGCTTCTCTGATGGAAGCTGTAAATATTCAGATCTGGAGATGTGAAAAAATCTCTTGTGAGTATACTTCAAGAACAAAGCAACACTCCTTTGAGAGAATCGGCTCAGGGCTGCAGAACCCTAAAACGATAAAAGAAATGCCACATGAGAGGGCTGGCTCAAGGCCACAGAGACCTTGCCGGGCCCACGTGTAGTTCTTTGCCTCAAACGAAACGTGTAGACTTTGAAACATTTTTGTTCCAACATAAATTCTAAGATACTGTAGGCCAGAAGTCAACACAGCAAAATTACTTACTTATTTGATAAAGGTTTATTGAGGGTCTGCCAGGGGCTAGCACTTGCCGCCAGGGGCTGGCCGCTGGACAGAGGCGTGAGAGGCCTTCCCGAGCTATTGCTTCTACTTAGGAAGAACAGAAATTAATTGTGACAAAATGTAAGAGATGTTCAGGAAGGTGTGAGAGACCGCAAAAGCTGATGGATGGATCGGGAGACTAGACAAAGGAGGGCAGGGCAGGGCGCTGGAGAAACACTGGCATCTGGAGCTGTCATGTGGAGGCGGGACAGCCAGGCTGCCAGACCTCCACCTTCGCGTCACTCTGCACCGGCTGCGCTGAGAGAAGAAAGCAGCTGAGCTGAGGAGTCTCTGAGACTGTATAAGAAACAATATTAAAAAAAAAAGCTGGTAACTTGTCACTTTGTGGAAAGTATCTCATTTAAAATTCAAGGTGATCACAGAGTAGTGTTTTCCCTTCCCTATGGAGAGTTAGAAGGTCGGGAAGCATCGACAATGTGCATGCGACTCCACTGACCAGCGTCAGAGCTGGTGCTGTGACTTGCTCGTAAGACTGTCCCTCACACTTGTCCGTGAAGCAGTGTCCCTGCCACACTGACTGCCCCACAGCCAGAGGCTGCATCTGCCCTAAAGATGCCACAGACCCAGCCCTGAGGTGAGCCGGCTTGTACACAGAAGAAAGCTGAAGGTGGGGGATGGAGTCCCAGGCCCGGGCCACAGTGTCGCTCGTGGAGCCTTGGGTCCTCCTCAGCACCACAGCGGGCGTCACATTCGGCCCCCGGGGACCAGGTTCTTTCAGCAGCCACCGTGGCAGATGGGTTCTGACACTCTGACCCTTGTCCTGTGCCAGGTGGCAGGTGCAGGCACATAGGGCCCTGCACTCGGGCTGCGGGCAGGAGGACCGCCTGACCCCAGGAGCGCTGAGTGCCTGCTGGCAAGATGGGGAGACTCCGTGTCAAAGTGAAACTGAAGCAAAATGGAAAGCACAAAAACGTACAGAGGGAGCCACTGAACTGAGCAGAAAAAAGTGATCTGGAGTTTTGGAGGCGGCCTCTTCTAGTGATTGCATCAGCCATGTTCGATGTGTTCTGACTGCAAGGATAATTAGAGATCTCTGTGTGAGTTAGCAGAGGGGACTCAGTGTTGATCATTCTAGTGACGAACTGTCTGCTCCTCCATTCCGAAAGTGCCCTGGCACTTCTTGGAGGTCACGGCAATTGGGTAGCGATTACACGACGCATTAGGAGAGAAAACCTTGAGCTGAGTGCAGTAGGGAGCACTGTCAAACTCCAAATGTGCTTTGAATGTTCTGAGATTTTTCAGGAAACCAAACTCAGGCAGCATTTGCCAGTGCTAAATTATTCTCAGAATGGATGAATTTGTTTAGTGTGTTCATTAAGAACATTCTGTTCACATGGTAAATGGAAACTAATTGGACTTCTAATGTTACAAAAGTAGAATGCCTGCCTGCAGGTATCTTCCGAGGAAAAGCGGCTCTGCACCATGAGGTGAGTCCCCGCCCTCCTGAGCTACCGGCTCCACCCGAGAGCATCTTAATGCAAAGGGGGCCTTTCTGGCAGATGGGCACTTGGACCTGGGCAAGCTTCTGCTTATCTAATTGTAATTGTATTAAAATGTTCTCAGTTTAAACAATTACTTTGAAACGTCTTCCAGGAAACTGAGAATAACTTATTGTCCACATTTCTCTTTTCATTTTCGGGACAAAATCATCTGTCCCAGAGCTCATTTGTTATCCGGCATTGAACATGTAGCATCTTGCCAGAATAGCTCATTAGGAGAGCATTAGCAAAACCATTTTGGAAGCTTAAGGATTCACTGATTGCAGGAGGAAGAGCAGTGGAGGCAGGCGGGAGAGCATTTCTGGGGAGGCCGAGTGGGCTTTGAGAAAGATGAGGCTTGAAGCCCTTCTGAAGTCGCACGCTTGCCCTTGGGACTCGCCGCGTGTGCTTTGGCTCTCTGGGCACAGGTGACAAAGGGAAGTAAACTGTCCGCACGTGGCACGTCGCTCAGGGGCTCTGCTGGGGGCCCGGCCGAGCTCCTCGGCTTGCTCTCTATCTGCTGCCTGCCTTTCACTGCATGGCATCAAGACGAGGTTGGCAGTGCCAGAGTGCAGGCCGGGGCCACGGGGGTTGTGACCTGCTCCTGGGGTGGCTTTCAGAGAATGAAGGGGAGTGACTCCTGATTTGGGAGGACAGGGTGGGGGCAGACATGCATGTAGGTACAGGTGAGCCCCCACTGGGACTGTGGGTGTGAGCCACCATGTGTGGACCCTGTGGCTGGCTCTGTGCACCTGGGGAGGGGCGGTTACAGGGCTGTGCTTTGACACCCTCGTGGTCCGCTGCAGGCTGTGGCCTCAGTGGACCTGGTAAGGATACCTCTCAGCTGGGGAGATGCTCTGTGGAAGGGGGCCTTGGGTTGCTACCCCAAAATATGATGAACACTGTGGTGGAAGTATTTTACTTTTGCAAATGGAGTCTTTGAAATATGTGTATTAAAATTTAGAGGATATGTTTTTAATAATACATGTTATGATGGTGTTGTGTTCCTATTTGTTGGTTTTTAAAAATTGGTATTTCTTATGACAAAGTATTTTTTCCTTGAATTCTAGTTTAAGGTAAGGAGATTCCTGTTGAAGTTTCATTTTGATAAATAGTGAAGAGATAAATCATTTTCTTCCTGTGAGAGTTCGCTTCCTATGGCTTTTGCTTGTGCGTCTTTTGCTGATTATATACTTTTGATCTTGATTCCTTAACGGGTGTGTGCGCGCATGTGTGTGTGCACATGCATGTGTGTGTGTGTGCGCGCGTGCGTGCCCATGTGCCTGTGTGTGCATGTGCACGTGCACATGCGCATGCCCTGGAAGTTGTGACTAGGGAGGCCCCAGGCAGGGAAGCACGTGTGCTCTGGTCCTGGGCCACGCTCCCGCCCTGACCTTGGATTTCTTTGTTTCGATAAATTCCTCTTCATGAGATCCTCTTGTCACCTGACTTGAGTCTGCCACTGTTTCGTGCTTTCTGTAACTGCTTCTCTTTCCAGTTACCCATGGGAGATAAGTGCTTTTCATTTATTGATTTAAGAATTACTCCTTCTATTCTGTTATAATTAGTTCTCTTACCATAGGATCCATAGTCACAAGTATGTAGCTCAGCACCTCTTCTTCTAAGACAAGTACGTGTGTCCCCTGCAGCCACCCCCTGCTGCCATGTTGACGCGCTCTGCCATGCTACGGCCATGGTTTCTTTGTCTTTTGTGGTATTTCAGTTTTGGTTTTGTCTGTGTTGTTTTGTGTTTTGACAGTGGCATCCTCAAAATGATTTATTTCTTGTACCATCCACCCGCATTTCTTCCTCTTCCTAATTAAATGATATGAGAAAGTTTTAAAGATGGTCTTTATTCTCCCAACAGTCTGAGTCCTTGCATGCCTGGTAATATATTTTATGGCTTCACATTTGGAAAACATTGCAGACATCTAAGATGTCGGCGACGACTTAGCCGTGGTAGTCTGCTGGACATTTTTATTCACGTTCGCACGAGATCTTGCAGTCTGGAAGTGCCGAGCTCTCCTGGTGCTGTGGAGTTGGTCTGTGTGCTTCCCAAGAGTCAGGCGCTGCTGCTGTGCGCTCTGAGTTTGGATGAAGAACTCCTGCCAGGGCTGTGGGTTCACGGTCCTAGTGAGAACATAGTTGGGCGTACAATAAGAAGCCAGGTTTCCTTTTCCAGAAGGGAGAGTGTAGGTTCTTCAGACCCCTCGGAGGTGAGGCACCAAGCCAAGTTAGCCTGGCAGGCCAGGTACAGGGAGCAGAGGGGAGGAAGGAGCCACCACATGCGCCCACCGCTCAGCCGTGTCCGAAGGCCCTGGGGAGTGCTCAGAGGCACTTAGGTGGTTTGAGGTGATAACAACGCATACAGAGGGGTACAGATGTGGACGTGGGTTGGGCAGAGGGAGCAGGGAGCATGCAGGCACCATGAGGAGCAGCTCTGCAGTGACCGGTGGCCGCACAGAGCCCAGCTCCTCCCTCTGTCGCGCAGGGCCTTGCCTGCGACAGCCGCTGCCGTACCAGGACCTCTAGGCATTCAGCGCTGTCCTTGGTGAGGACTGGAGGGAGGTCCCAAGCTAGGGTGGGCCCCGGAAGTGGGACAAAAGAAACTGGTCTGGAAGCTGCAGCTTTCCTTAACCGTACAACTTTAAAATCTCGATGTCATTATCTCCTTTCTACCCACTGTCATCTCCTCAGTGCTTTCTCAGCGGTTCATCGGTGTTACCTTTCATGAAGAAATGGGTCTGTGTCTTATGACTTTACAGAGCAGTGTGGTGTTGGGGACAACAGAAAATGACATTTGTCCGTAGTGCTAAGCAACTGATGGTGCTCTTAGAGGAGAACAACAACTATATCTTCGTCAATGCCAGCTTCAGCGTCTCCAGTTTATTTTGAGTGGTGAAACGGTGTTGGAATATAAATTTCATTCCACTTTCATTATAAAAGTTTTGCTGTCCTCTAAAAAAAGAGTGAACGGTGTTGGGAATCCCCAGGGAGGTGGTTCTCTCCTGGAAGAAGTAGCTCAGGATGCAGAATGTGAGTGGACAAGGGAGATGGGGTTTGTTCCTAGACAGGCTGAGTACATAGGATACAGCCAGATATCCCACTGTTACGCTTGTGGTAAGCAGTTTTTGGTGAGAGAAATCCGAGTGTGTCCTGAGTCCCTGCCTCCCAGCTGAGAAGAGGAATGGTCAAGAATAAAAATAGTCCAATCTGTGAGGTTTGAGTTGTGTCTCAGGAGATCTGTGCCAGACACGAGAACAGGACGTGTCTTTGTGTTTTCACTGACACCGCAGAGTTTAGACTCCAGCGCAGCATACTAGCAGTCCACACTCAGTGGGGAGTGTCCCGTGGCTCACAGAGACAGCAACTACTGCGTCTTGTGACCTGGACATGTGGTCGTAGAGCTTGCATGGTGGAGTGCCGAAGTGTCACAGCGCTTCTGAAAGTTCATGTGAAGAATACGTGGCAGAACTAGGGGGGTTATTAAGGGTCTCAGGTTGTGTCCCGGGAGGAGTCCATTTCCACCATCTCGTGAGCACGATGCCTGGCTTAGAAGGGAAATTCCAAGGCGAAAGCTGTTTGTGGAGCCAGCGCCGTCATCCACCGGCGCGTTTTGCTTAAGTGTCAGAGAAGCACTGCACTAGCAGCGAAGAAGAGGAGCTGCACGTCCACGCCAGCCTGGACCTTAAAGATCTGGAAACTGTAGCTGAGAGGCAGAGTGACTAACCGTGTCACGTGGAATTAGGGGATGGGCACTTGTGGACGCATCTGGGAGCCAGCAGACATGGAGTCTGTTCCTTTCCATTATAAAAATAAATATTTACACAAGTATTTGCATCAATACTCGTATTTTCCTAATCTTTTTAGCTATTTGGGCAAATGCAGAGTAACGCTTGAGGACACGGCCAAGTCTCTTTGACAGAGCGGACCGTTTGCTTCTCGGAAGCCAGGTCTGTCCTCATGGCGCACATTCTCAAGCAGCCCCGTGCCCTGAGCTCACATCCTTCTCACATTTTGCTCTGAGCTCCTAGAGAACCCTCAGCAACACAGTCAGTCGGCCTGTTTGCACGCCCATGAGGGGCAGTGGGCAGCGTGCACCTCCCTGGCAAGTGCGCGTACCCCTCAGTGCGGGCTTTCCAGTGCCAGGGTCTTTGGCTCTGAGGTGGAGCCGCGCGCAGGTGCGCACCTGGCCTGCCCCCCCCCCAACCCCACCCCTGTGCTCCCTGACTCCGCCCATGCGTGGTGAGTCTCGTCTCCACCACCTGATCAGCACGGCAGTCGCTTCTCGCTAGCAGCTGGATTTGCAGCGCTTTTCAAGCCTCTTCATCTTACGAAGTGATTTACTTACTTGCACGTGTGGTGCTGGGGGCTGGACCCAGAGCCTCTGCACCAAGCCTTATCCTCCGCAGCTTTCATTGTTCACTTTGAGGTAGGGGCTCACCAACTTCTCTAAGCTGGGGTGGAACTTGTGTTCCTCCTGTCCGAGTTTCCCAGAGTAATTTAACCTTCTGCACTTCAGCTTCTTGGCAGAATTTTCCTCTAGCTTCCCAGAATAGGTCAGATGTGTCAGTCATGAATCCCTGTAACACCTAGGGCTGTCCTTGGCCAACGCACCGTTTTTCGCTCGCATCCGTACGTTCCTGGTTACATAGCTGGCATCCATCACACCTCTAGGGGGTGGTCTTCAAGGGCAGGAGCAGTGTGCATCGTGTCCTTGACGTTGGGCCACGGGCCTGTGCCGTTAGCAGGTCCATAAAGTCAGACCTCTGGAAGGTTATGTAGTCACACAGCTGTGACACAGCTTATTCGATTACAGCATTTTGCGTACACCTGCTATGAGGTGTGAACTGGTAGATGCTTGAAGCAAACTGATTCTGTCTGTTCATGCACTCAGAATCAGGGTCTTGGAGCTTTGAACACCTCTATAGTGAGAACCTGGAACTCGCAAGATGCCCTCAGCATCCTCTGATGTGGTGAGCCCGGGAATGAGATCTCTCCTCTCCCAAATGAGGCGAGCAAGGCAGGTGTGTGGGCTTCAGCCTGGTAACCAGCGGCCTCTGTCCGTGGGCCGCCTCCTAGGAGCACTGTTACCATGGAGATGCCCAGCCTCCCACAGAAGGGGCAGGCTGCTGTCCAGGTATAGACAGTGACGGACCTCATGCTGTAAGACCTGGGAGCAGCCCAGGAGAAGCGAGAGCAGCACCTTGTGTGCAGAAGCCGGGGCGTGGACACTGATAACTGGGTTCAATTCTTTTTTAAGCCAAATAAGCAGGAGGGTTGAACAGCAGCCCATGTGGCGGTTCTCCGTTGAGGTTTTTCGGCTTGAGTGGTCACTGCAAGTGAGGACGCCTTTGGGGTGCAGCACGCGGTTCCTTCTTCTCTACTCGGAATTTTTATAACTTCTTTAACTTTTCAAGTCAGAAGCCTATTCCTTTTCTCTAACCATTGTATTCACTCTTTCTTGCCTTAATTTATTCATTCAAGCCTCCTATGCATCACCTCTCTGCTGAGTGTATGGGGCCTGAGTAGAAACCGAAAGACCAGTGACATCGAGTCAGGACTTCGTATGGCTTCTCCTCTCCTTGTGGTACAGTCACAGCTATGCAGAAGATGCGGTTCCACGTGCCGATTGCTGTGGTGACTTTTCATGTCTGCTTTCGGAGACATTATTGGCAACTCAAGAAGTGGACAACTCAAGAAGTGGAGGGACAGAATGGAAGGCCCAGGAGGGCACAGGCAGACGGGGTCAGGCTGCAGCAGTCCTGGAGAAGGACGCTCCGACTGAAATGTGTGTTCCGGGTGATTGCACAGTGCAGACCTTGTGCACCTCCACCTCAGCTTCCCACCCTGGCTGTGGAGAGCACCTGCTCTCTCCTCAGCCCGAAGTGCTTCAGACACCGAGCTTTAAATTCCAGTTCTTGTGTGCGTGTGGGGCTTGGCTGGCTTACCACGATGAGTGCTATCGTGGCGGCGTCCGTGTTCCGTTCTCATCTCTCTGGTGCCTGGAGGGGCGGAGTCTCTCCAGGAACGCCCGTGAGGATGCGCCATGCTGGCGTGGTGGCGGCTGTGATCAGGAGGATAGTAAAAGTCAAGTGGACGTTTTCTTCAAGTAGCACCTGCCGATTCTCTAATAGCGATTAGTGGGCAGAGGTTAATGAACTTGTTACGCCGCAGCGTGAGACTGGCGTATCCTTGCAGGACGAAGCATGCTTCCTCTCACCTCACCTGAACTTTTTAGTTCATTCAGCAACCTGCGTTGAACCATACACTGATGAGGAAACCAGCACATCTTTTTTCTTTTTCTTTGATGTCAACAAGCAATTTGTTCTCCAGAGCACTGGCCATGGAGTCCCAGGTGTGGGTGACCCTGCCTTGGAGGGGTCCCATCCTTGCTGGGTCAGTGGCCCTGGGCTGGCTGTTCAGCATCCCTGGCTCCGCGCTCCAGGCAGGGCGAGGCTTCCTTGCCGCCTGGTGCTGCGCACTCCACATGGGCTCCGCTGCCTGCACTGCTCAGCCTCTGCAGCCAGCGAGCCGCTGTGGTGGCCGCATCCGGCGGGGTTTCTTTCCAACATTTCCCAGGTCTTCTCCCCTGGTCAGTGTCTGCTTGCTCCTTTTTCTGCTCATGTTAGAAAATAGCAGGGAGAGGGCTGCTCAGAACAGTGAGTCTGGTTTATTTCCGTGGACAGTGTTTTCTTAGATGTGCCTCCTTCCAGCCCGGTCCCACCGTGAATTACTTTCCCTTCACTAGTTTGTGTCCCCGTCGCAGGAGCTTTTTGGAAAAGGGGCTCTGGTCATGTGGGCCCCTTTCTCACTGTCAGGCATCAGTGGCTCCTCACAGTTGTAGAGACTCCAGCTCTGGGACCCGCGCCAACGTCAGCCCACCCGCGGGCCCCGCCCCCGCGCCGTCCTGGTCTCCCCGTGGCCTCTTGGTGCCGTTATGTGGTCTTTCCCGCCCCTGCCCCTGTCCACCTCCTGCCTTAACCACCCGTTCTCTTGTGCGCTTCTTGAGCTGCAGCACCTCATCCGGGGCCACCCAGCGCATCTAGAAACCCACCCAGACTCCGGCCGTGGCTGCCTGCGCAGCAGCTCTGGACCTTATGTAAATTGTCGTGTCTCTTGGTGTCTTGGTTTCCTCTTCTGTGAAACACGAATATGGGCGCCTCCTCTCCTGCTGCGGACAAAAGCTCGTCAATCGTTTGTTCCATGAGAACCCAGTGAATTATCCTGACTAACCTCGGGAGGCTCAGGAGAGGTTTGTGTCACGCTTCAGTAAGCTTCATGGTAGCAAGGCAGACCTCTGGGCTGGAAGGTCTTAGGTAGCGAAAAGCATTCCAAAGCCAAAAAGAAGTCATTGGGGCTTAATTTTTAAAATCAATCACTTTCTGCCCTCTTTCGTTGGTCAGGATAATCATTCAAGGTTATACATGAAAATGCATTTAGTCATTTAGTGCTTATGTCAGATAAAAGGGACATGGTGACAAAGCAGACATTCTGTAATGACTCAGGTACTGATTTGGTCTCCTAATTTTAAGGGCTTTACTCACATCAAAAGCTATCAGGGTAATTTTTTCAAGATTAAGAAATTAAAAGAATAGAACTTGGACATTCCACCAACTCTGATGACTTAGATAAGTACTCTGCCATGTCGCCTGAGTTGTTGAAGACTGCTGGGGCCAGGACCGATGACCTGGCTTTGGCATTTGGGGCAGTGCAGGGTCTGGTGCTACCTGAGCCGTGCTTAGGTCTTCAGGAGACACTGGCAAGCAGAGAAAGGGGGCGCTCGCTGCTGCTTTCCGGAGCGCTGCTAGGTCTCTAGTGGACTCTGCTTCTATTTAAAGCAGCGGTATTGAGTGGCAGGCAGGAGTCCTGATGCAATACTAACAGGATTTTACAGTTGGGACCAGGCTGTGGGAGCTGAGATTTAGTGGGGTGATAGCTTCGTGCTCCAGTCTTGAAAGCCTGAGGCAGTGCCAGCAGGGACTTTCTAGTGCCTCAGCAGCCATAGCTGGAGTCCTCTTGGCTGTTGAAACTGCTCCAGGCCACGCCCCTGCTGAAAGGAAGTGGGGTCTGGCATTTCCATGGCACTCATTTTCCCAGGGAAGTAGCAGGAATCAGGCACGTTCTGGCCAATCTGACCTTGTGGTGGCCCTGCAGTTGGAGCAAGGAAAAGGAGCCGAAGTGCAATCCCCAGTGCTGCTCTTCCCTTCCCTTCCCTCCGCTCCCAGGCTGCCTCTGTCCTGCTCACCGATGCCTCCCTTCCTGGTGAGGGCTTTATGTGCGTGCCGAGCTCAGAAGACCCCTGCAGCTGTAGAAATTCCCATGTAGCAAAGAGTCTCCCTCCTGTTAGGTGCCAGTCACTGTACTGTATGTCACAGTAACAGCATTACGTGGTAAGATGGCATTATTAATATTTATAAGGATCACAGCATTTTGTACTCTTAGAATTATAGCATCTGCAGATGGAGCTGTGTTTACAGTGGGATGCGTAGGGTTTGCTGGCTTGCCTCTCAACGTTTGAATTAGAGGCCGATGAGTGAGGGCGGAACATAAACTTTATCTGCTTTCGGTGAAATCTGGCCTTGTGTTTGGCCATTCACTAAATAAATGTTTAATGACTGTGCTGTCTGGTTTATGACGTCCAGTTTGTGACAGTTTATGAGTGTCACAAACACAGCACGGGTAACATGTGGCTTCATACTCCAGGTACTTACTGTCGGCCAGAGGAGCTTCCATCTATCTATCTATCTATCTATCTATCTATCTATCTATCTATCTTTCTTTCTTTCTTTTTTTCTTTCTTTCTTTCTCTTTTTCTTGTATTTTAGGGAAGGGTCTACAGGGTGTTCAGGGTCTCACTACTAGATTGGACTCCGTGATCCGCCTGTTTACAGCCTCCCAAGAGCTGGGATTACAGGTGTGCATCACCATGCCCAGTCTCAATTGTGTCTTAGCGCGCCCTGGGTTTGTTTCTTAATGACAACTGAAACTTAATATTTACACTTGGTAGCATCTATATCTATTATCTGCAATAATATGTTTTATTAGCAATTATTATAATTATTATCAAATTATCTATTTACATAACATTTAAATATTTATTTCTCCTCGTTTCTCCTTCGGATCCCATCCTGGGCGTCTTCTCCGCGAAGCTGAGTCATCCAATGGTGGCGATTCCTGAACATGAAGCTCTGGATTCCAAAGAGGTAAGTGCCAGGCGCAGGTGGAGAGCTGCTCTCTGCATGGCCTAAGTGTGTGTTCATCAAAAGAGAGGAGCAGTGTTTTTTTTTTTTTCCTCTGTCCTTCACGTGAAGTACAAAACTGAAGGAGAAAGCAAAACTGACAGGGTTTCTCTGAGGATGGAGTGGGTGGCTCCTGCGTCTGTTTTATATTATGGCCCGCTCAGCTTGCCCTGGGGGTGGGGCTGGCGTGGCACGTGGTGCCGGGAATCGAACCCCAGTCCTGTGGTTGCCTAAGCTTGCCTAAGCAGGTGCTTCACACGGCTGAGCCATCTTGCCGGCCCTCTCAGGCATCCATTTTAAAAGTGGTCACAAATGAAGCATATTTAACGTTGACGTCATCTCCGAATTTAGACAAAGCAAGCATAAATTTAGCAAAAGAGAAACAGAAATAATAAAACTCAAAAAACCGAATTTTCCTTTTCAAGGCATGCTTTTCACAGTTTAGGATAGATCCCATATTTTCATAAGCTGACATCTGTATTTCTGTGGATTTTAGTTTCCATTGTACAAGGCCAGCGTGGCTTTCTGTGGGAACACTACCTAAAATATGAGGGTGTAGATGAACACACGCATGTTGGTATCTGTGACCTTTTCTCTATTAAGGTAAAGTCCCTGAGCTGGGATTCTTGGTTCTGGGTGAGCTCATGCAGGAGACTCAGAGACACCGTGGCCCTGGGACAGCTGAGGAGTCCTCTGCCCTGGGCGTTACGGTTCTGCCTGTGCGTTCTTCGCATATTGCAACTGCCAATTTATGGAGAACAGACTGTATGTTAGAAATAATGTGATGTAATTTTCATAAAAACAGGTGAAATATTTTCACTATTACAGTTTTACAGATGAGGAAACTGAGGCAGAGGGAAATCAGTCTGTGGGGTAAAATCACGTAGCGAGAGGAGTTCGCCCACAATCACGGGCCTGACAGTCTGGAGCTTGAGCGTCCCAGGATGTGCTGCCTGCCGCAGCTCAGAACTTGGTGTGGAGTTGGCTGTCTCGGTGTCTGCCAGTGTCATCATATTTAAAAATACTGTACTAGCCAACTTAGTACAGAAGTATTGCCCAGTGTGGTGGCCCATGCCCGAAATCCCAGCACTCCGGGAGCCTGAGGCAGGAGCATCACAGTTTGAGCCCAGTATGGGCAGCTTAGGGTGACCCTGTCTCAAAAGAAAAAGGGGCTGGGGATATAGCTCATTCCAAAGGCCCCGGCTTCAATTCCCAGCACCAAAATGGAGAAAAAGAGGTCACTTTTCATTTTTAATTTACATTTTAAAAATTCTGTACTTTTTCTTTTGTCTTTATTTTTACTTGTTTTGATATTATGTTATGCATTTGTCTACTAAAACGGTGATATTTTTAGTTAGCTAGTAAATTCCCTAGGTGGTGATTGTTTATTGAGTACTAAATTTTCTTTATATATTAAAGCTATTCACGCTTTTTTGTACGTCCTACCTCTTTCGGTGTAATAGCAAATTGTATAAAAGTGAAAAAAACCTGGCAAACATATAGCTCAAAATAAGAAAATGGTTGAACACATGCTGGAGTTTTCAGATGAACGTAAAGCCATAGCCTTCCAATTTGTTTACCTCAAGCATAGTACTGTTGGTTAAGTTCTCATAGCTGCATCTGCGTAACACCAGTGCTTCTCTGGAATAAGAAGAAGTTGATTATTTAAATAACAAAAGCTTTTAGAGAACTTCTGAGGTTGGGTGAGCTGAAGACTTCCTGTTCACAGGGGATAGGGTGGATACAGTGTTCGAAATTTTTTACTTCCATTATCAAAGCTCTGTAGACAAAACATAAAATTAAGTTAGTGTAAGATTGCCAAAAAGTGATTTTGAATGAGTTTGGAATATAGGAAAAATGCCATAAAAGAAGTTAAAGCTTAACATCTGTGAGAAGCAAAAGGCCTTTTTGAATGCTTATGTGGTGCTGTGTTTTATTTCTTAGTAAAATTGACCCATTTTTGGAGTAAGTTACAATTTCATACAGTTCATTCTGATGTGGTCGGACTGGGGCGCCGACCCTCACGTTTGCCGAACCCCTGACCCTACACAGCTTTACCCACGAAAGGGCAGTTTTACTGGAAGAGCAGCGCTGGTCCTTAGGCTGTGGTGCGTGTCAGAGTAAGCCATGCCAGCCACTGCCTGTGAGGAGGAAGGGCCGTGGGAGGCGCCAGCTGGCTCCTGGGATGGCTCCCTCGGGCTTTCTCTCACTGTCTAGCAGTTGGCCTTTGTTTCTCCCATCCGTTGATGTAATTTGTGGATATTTCTCTTTGAAAATCAACTCAATTCATTTAAATACAAATAGATCTTAGTTTGTCTGATTTCACACTCTCATTGCTTTTAGAACTAACATGATTTTTAAAAGAAGTAACTCGGAAGAGCGGTTGCACTTCTCACCTTGTTTGTGGTGCCAGCGCTGGCCGCGCTGTGGTCCCCTGCAGTGGCTGTCACCTTGCAGTGCCGGGCTCTGCTCCTGCCAGGGCCCGGGAGTCCAGCAGGGCAGAGGCCTGGCGCTTGGGGGTCTCCGTGGGTGGCTCCAGCGCCGCCTTAGCTTAGGGTTCTTCGCCGGCTGGCTACCATCACCAAGTCGGCTACTTAATGAAAGGGCCAGAGAAAGCCCCAGCTGAGGGCTGTTGATGAAAGTGCTGTGGGCAGCGCTTTCCGTTGCCGTGCTTTGGGCTGTGTATTCCTGCCCAGCGGCGTGAATGGAAAGGTGCACTTTACCTGATGTTACATCAGCGTTGAGAAATCTGTTACGTGTTGAAATTCAGCGGAGCCTCATGTCTCATCCTTTCTGCTTCCCTGCTCGATACAAGGCCTGGAAGCTTCCCTGTGAGGCCTGCGCTCCTGTGGGCTGTTGGGCTGGGCGCTTTCCTTTTACTGGATGCAGGAGAAAGACAGGCGGTCCGGGGCAGGAGGCCCTTGAGGGAGCAGCTGTGCTCCCTCACGGAATGGCCTAGCCCTGCCCCTGTGTGTGCCCACTAATTTTCAGAGAACCTTACTGTGATAGATTTCCCCTGCTCACCCCAAAGCAGTACTCTCCAGATAGGTGCATATTTAATACCGCTCAAGAAAAGCATATTCCCTGCCTGAGGCAAATGATTTCTGACCGCAGCTACGCAGAATAAAATTGAATTCAATTAACAACAACGATTTCTGACTGTGTTTACCATGTCTTATGCATCTGGCATGGACAGCTACTCTAAAACAGGAGTTGTAAAAGTCATAGTAGAAATGAGATCCGATCACCTGCTCCACTCACCTGCTCGCCCGGGCCCAGGACTGTGCTCTTCGCAACACGGCCAGTTAATGTCCCAAAACATGAGCAGATGTACTCGATTCTGACCTCAGATTCATTTGTTACTCACACAGCTAGCTGCTTGCAAAGCACATACCTGGCAAAGCTTTTTTCGTCTTCTTGCTCCTTTGCTTTGCAGATTTTGGTAAAGATTTCAGGGCGGTCATGGCTACAGCTCTGACTGGAAGCCTGCCATGGACTGCCATTGGACGAGGACGTGCGCTCCACTCTATGGGGCATACGCTTCACCCACTCACTGAACTGTGGACCCCAGAACCTCTGCTGAGACCAAGGTTCTTGTAAATAAGCCTCTTTCTCGGCCTTCACTCTGCAGGCGAGACAGGAAAGGGAGGCTTTGTCTGTGGAGCCTCTCTTGCTCTCTGGTTTAATTCAAGGGTAAAATGAGATTATTAAGGAGATGAGATTTACTTTATTCACTTTGGGGAATTTCCCCAAAGTATTAGCTCTTAAAAAATAGAGGTTTGTTAACTCATACGTCTCTGAGTTCACAGTATTGATCTTAGGCAAGAACTTACTTGAAATCTGGACTATTGCCTGATGATTAAAAGCAAGTTCATATACTTTAGTAGACAGCTGACTAAAGAGCCATGTAAATTTCTTCAAAAATAAATCCACCTGATACAGAAAACTGAAGGAATGTTCACTTTTTCCAGGTATCTAGAAGGGTCTAGATTTGATAAGAACAGATTCATCAAAATGATTTGTCTTGTCATTTATTCTTGTTCTATGTCTCTAGCCTCTTTTGGAGAAATACAGAAATAATAATAATCATAATAATCTTCCTGCAAATTTAGAAGTCCTCTTTAAAAGCTAGTAGACAAAGCATTTTATTATTGAACAAGCAATAGACCGGAATGTGATGTGCATCACATCATAGAAATCCATGTGGCGCCCCACTGTGAAGGCCAGAACTCCTCCGAAGTGGTACCGATGCGAAGATCAAGCTCCTGCAAAGACCAAGACTTCTCCAAGGAAGTGGGGCAGGGCAGGGCTGGGCCCTGTGGTGCAGGGCCGCCCAAAGTCTTCCTCAACTCCTTTTTATACACCTTTTGTGCTGAGTCACTCTGGCGGGAGGGGGGGGGGTAGCCCATCTAGCCCTAGGGTGGAACCAATCACATTCCAGGGTGGGACCAGTCATGTGCCTGGGCCTGCCCTTCACGTCCTGCAGGATGGGGCCCCCACAGCCTGGAACCAACAGAGCCAGTCTGGCCAAGCTTCTCAAGTTGACACAATGTATCTGCCACCACAAGGTCATAAACACAGGACGAAATCTCACCCTTCCTAAAACCAGAGGTCGGATCCATTATGTTCATGGTGTCAAGATGAGGACAGTTCAGTTCTTCCCCAACTAAGCAGAAGGAGTTTAGCACTCAAGACACAACTTCATCCTAAACTCACCTGACAATTGGAGTTTTACCCAAAGGAAAAGATGTCATGTGAGCAGGAGCCAGCTTACGGCTTCAGCCTGGCCTTGGTGGACCTGAGTCTTCCTGCTTGGAGTGCATGCAGGGATGTGGTGGTCCTTGGAGGTCACCATTCCAAGGGTGTGGCTCCCAGCCTGAATCCTCAGTGCTGGGGTGGGAAGCCAGGCCTTTGCAGTGCCCTACATTCCCAGCCACTTAAAACATGTTTTTGATTTTGAGACTTGGCTGTCAGTAAGACACAAGTTGCTCAGGCTGGGCTCAAACTTACGATTGCTGGTAATGGCTTCCAGGCCTGATGAGAAGCTCATCCGGTTTTCTCCACAGCCCTACCCGTGACTTCTGTTCCCCTCCCTCTCCCATACCTCCCTCCTACTCTTGCTCCGTACTGTATTTCTGGCGATGGAACCCAAGGTGTTTGCACAGAGCTCCGTCTTTAACTCCTTTTAAAACTCTGAGACGGGGTCTCGCTGAATTGCTACACTGCATGGCTGGGCTCCAGCCTGGGATCTTCTCCCTCAGCCTGGTGATGCCCAGTCCTGTTAGCTCTCTGAAGGTTCTATGGACATGTCAAGGGGGGAACAAGGAACGTGTGGTTGCAGGTGCTCTCAGGAAGAGGAGGGAAACGCCATGTGACTGGAAGAGAGAACCTCTTACTTTAATTTCCATGAGTTCACATGCGGTTGGCCTGTCCTAGAATGGAAACTTGAGAGATTCTGACTCTGAAGCAACCAATAGGAAAACAGAACTCTCACGTTCTCTTGTAGGAGCACAGCCAGATTTGCTGCAGGACAGACAGGACTCTGACTGTCTCAGTTGCTCCTTCACACTCCTCTCAACAGAGTCAAGCTAGAGTTTGTACCGAGTGCTGAAGTAGAGCACTCCGCAGACACCAGCAGACTCGTGACTCCTCTGCGGCACAACATGGGAAGACTCTGCGTGCTTCAACTGAACGCAGTTAGGTGGTGGTTAGCACTCTGTGGGCCTCAGCTCTTCCAGAGGGTCTTTTGACCCCAGACCCGCCATTGTGTGCATTGTACTTTAGTGTCTACTGTGCCACTGTTATAAGACTTCAGCTACTGCTCATCTTATAGATAACACATTTGATAAATTCCAATCCCTAACCTTGTGTTTCTTTATCAAAGGCAATAGTTACACACATGTGTAAAATAAGTTTAAAGGCTTTCAGGAGAGAACACGAATAACGGCCTGATATGCTCGTTTCCCGGAGAGAGATGGTGCTTTGTTCAGGGTTCGTGATGTCTGGCTTCAGGGTTGCAAGGTTATGTTGTGTATGCAGATGCTTTCATTTTTCTTTGGTAGAAAGGATTGCGGAGGTTTGGTTTCTCTTCAGACAGGAATGAAAAGCCAGTTCATACAGCACAGCCTCTTAAAGAATGCTTTCTGTACTCTTGGCTTAATATTTCACAAGAGTGTACTCAGTCACTAACCCAAGTTAATGCTAAACAACAATACTTGGAATTTGACTCTCAGAATTGTGAGTTTCTAAGTGTTTTAAATTCTTCTTCTTTTATTTTTTGTGTGTGACTGGGGTTCAAACTCACAACCTTGTACTTGCCAGGCAGGCACTTGTGCTACAGGGCTATCTCCCCAGCCCCAGTGTTTTATATTCTTATTTATATTTCATTAAAGCCCACATAAGTGAGTTGTTCAGCTGAGGTTAGACTACTGAATCCCACCTGCCTGCTACTCTGAATGTAAGGACCTATTTGTTGAATTATTTCTTGGTCTTCATCCCTGTTAATGGTTCACTTTGTTTCCTTCACGTTATTTATCTCTTTTCCTATATTGTAACTGACAAAGGAAAGTGAAGTGTTTATAAAGTGCACAGTGGTGGCCTGCCCTGTCGCAGCGCCGTGAGGCATCTCCACCCAGCTGCTGAGCTGTCGTGCCAAACAACTTGGGTCTCGCCGCTGGCTCTGGAAGAACAGGCAGTGGTGCTCCACTCGCCAGCCTAGCTGGTGGCCAAGGATGGGCTCCCTCGTCTGCTTGGTGGATTTAATTGTTCAGATATTGTAAAGAATACTGTTTTAAAGGGCACTCAGAGGGCATTTATTATTATTTATTGTTTATTTATTTATTTATTTATTTATTTATTTTGCGGTACCAGGAATCGAACTCACAACCTTGCACTTGCCATGCAGGTGCTTATGCCACTGAGTTATATCCCTGGCCCTTCAGAGGGCGTCTAGTTGAATATGTTAATAGGATGATCCTGTCCACAGCATAGATGCTTACATACCTCCTGCTGCAGCTTTTCTGATGCTTGAGGCCTCTTGGTCTCACAAGCCACCTGTCCTTTGGTGTGACAAGGCAAACTCATCGCTACACAATAGTAAAACGGAAGACAGGATGAACTCGGCTCTAGCCTGCAGGACGCCAGGCTGGGCATGCTGTTTAATCTTGGGCACTGATTTTATTCTCTGCCAAGGGGGAGTGAAGGACGCCATGACGGTCTACACTGTGTAAGCGCCTAGCACACCAGACACGCGCTTACGCGTCAGTCACACGGTGGTTTCTGAGAGGCCGTGTCATGCCAACTGCTCTGCGTGGGCTCTTTCAGGAAACTCAAGCTAATGTTAGAAGAGTCGGGGAAGACCTGACTTGGTCCTTCCTGCCTTCTGAAGTGGGGAGAAGCCCGGATGAGGGCGCTGCAGCTCGCTCACTCCATGTAGGGCTTCCTTTGGCCTACAGCCCAAAGCAGGACGGTGCGGGGCCACACCTGGGTTTTCCAGCTGTTTCTCCATCTCCTCCTTCTAGTCTAAAACACAAAGGGAGTTCACGTAGAAGGCGCTCCCCAGCTCCGTGGCCGGGCTCTTCCCGGGTCTGCTCTCGGTCTTGCCCCGTGCCTGAGCAGCAGCGGTGTGGCGAGGCCTCTGGGACCACCGCTGGCTCACGGCACTGCCCCGGTGTTTCCCAGCGGAAAGCAGAGAGCTGCGTTGTTAGCCTGGAGATGGCGCCGCAGCGTGAGATGCGCTGGGCCTTTCCTCCCTGGTGCGGTTTTCTCAGTGTTCCATCAGAGTCATACTTCAGAAGGAAATTCTCTTCTCACTTTATTTTGAATGCTGTCTTTGGTGTTTTCTTTTTAGCTTGGCTTCGTAGTTTCCAGTGCCCACCTGTGGCCCATCAGGTTGACCTTATCACTTGGCGACAGTCCAGCCCTATGAAACGGGTGCATACAGAAGCTAGGTGAATGTGGAGTCGCTTCCGTATCCCAGGGACACCTTGTAAAGCCAAGGAGATGGACGGGAACTCCAAGCTAGCTGTCCTTGGCTGTCCCTGTATGTGTTAAGTTCCATTTTGCAAAAGTGGAGGCTTAACCTGCTTTCCTTCCTTGTTGGAGGAGGTGTCTCCTTTCAGGGATAGATGCGATCCCTGCTAAGGAAAGGCAGGGTGAGTTGCAGGACAGAGGGATGCGATGGCGGCGCGAGGCGTGCCCACCCCACGTGCCCCTCAGCATCGGGGCCCTGGGCAGCAGCAGACTTGCTCTGCACGTTGCTAGGAGCTCAGAATGGGAGGTGAGGGAATGCTTCAAGGTTTTACTTTCACTATGAATTAAATAACAAGAATGCTAAAGAATAAGGACAAGTTCTCCTGCTCAAACCACTCCTTAAATGAGGTACTGTGCGCACCACGTATGAATATGTCATCCTCAGCGTCGTTTATTTTTCAATAGATTTGTGGTCATCAACCTATTGTGTTTTCTTCTTTTGCAGCAGTGAAGTCGGAGGCGACGCGAAGGCCACCTGCTGAAGTGTTTTTGGCACACAGGTGCTAACCACCTGGTGGATTTGACTTGTAACTTTTTGCAGAATGAGTGCTTCTTTTATGAACTGCAATGAAGCACAGGAACTAAAAATGTGCCCTGCAGACGTCAAGCATCACTGCACCCCGCTAAACCCGGCCTGGCAGAGGCTCCCCTGCAGCCCCCCACGCCACTGCTCACGCCTCTAATGCCTTCTGCTCCGCTGCCAGCAGTACTAACACTCCCTCCCTGCAGCAGCCGAATAAAGAGCCATGGGTGACACAGAATGGCCGCGACTCTTTTTCAACACAGCTTTTATTTGATGCATTCGTTACTAAAGGAATCAGCCTTTATTCCTCTTGCCTTGTTTTGTACATGCTAAAAAAGGACAGTTGCTTTTGAAAAGAGTCCTTCCCAGCTGTCAGTGTGCACTGGCACTTAGTGGTGCCCAGGAGAAGGTTGGCACTGTGCACGCACAGGCTGGGCTTCCAGGCAGGCCAGGTGCCAGGGACACCCCGGGTGGTGACCAAGTTGCTGCCACAGTGGCCACACTCCCTCTGTCTCCCTGTCATCACTCCCTGCAGGCAGAGGAATTTGGTGACCTCCTTCCTCTGCCCATAGATCCCACCCTGGAGAAGCACCCAGCAGTGTGAGCAGGAGTTCCTAGCAACATCTGTGAAGCCGGCTATCTTTGCATAAGGCCCTGGTACCCTGTGTAGCCAGCTCGGAATTGCAGCTGCCTCAGAGGCTGTGCTGGCCCCTCAGGCATCTGGCCCCTCAGGCATCCAGCCCAGGGGACTTTCCTTCAGAAGAGTGGCTGGGCTTCATTGTCCTCTAGCATCTGCATTGGACAGTTCTGTTATCTGCCATCCTTTGGCACCTGGAAATGCCAGTTTTTCTTTGTCTTCTCCATTGATGTTAGGGTCGAAAGAGCCTTAGTGGGACTCCTTGGTCCTCTCTCTCCCTCTGAGCTGCTGAGTCATGTGAAGAATCGCCTTAGAGTGCCAGTCTTGAGCTCTGACACACATCGTGCATTCGTCCTGCACCAGGGACCCAACAAGGGCCATCTTGTGAGCCAGGCCCTGGCGTCACCCATAGTGTAGATTTAGAGAGACAAGCTCCTCTCAGTCATCAAAACCTGCTAGTAAGTGACGAAAGCACAACTCACAGCCAGGTAACCTGATTCTGAGACCGGGGCATTTGCTCAGTTGTCCATCTGCACTTTCAGTCACAGGTACGGGTTGGAGTTGGTTCACTTCCAGCGCATGCCTCTGGCTGGGCAGTGCCCGCCTTGTGCACGTGTTGAGCAGTGATTATTGTTGATATCTTTCACTTATTTGTATTTTGAAGACATGCATTATTTGTCTATGTACATGGACTTAATAAATGAATGGCACTGCTTGAGTTGTGCTTATTTTTCACTCGGTACTGTATGTTTAAAGTTCCATACCCACTGCATCCCAGCCCTCTGATTCTTCACACTGCATGGATCCAGCTCATCATGCCTTACTCCGTGCTGGGCCAGCCTCTGTTGGCCAGGTTTTGTCCTTGTCCACAAATCGATGTGGTGCATGGCCTTGTGTGTGTTCTGCTGCACTGTTGATCCTCAGGGTTCCCCTGAAGTATATAACTAGGACTAGAGCTTCTCAGCCCTACAGTGGCTGAGTATTCAGTTTCCCTGGATCCTCCTCCAGCGCTGTCTTCTTACTCCCACCAGAAGTGCGTTGGGCTTGGACGTCCTCCAGAGCTTCTCTACCCAGGAGACTGAAATGTTTTATCGTTCCAGCATTAGGCTGCCATACAATATGTGATAGGAAAAATGATATTTACATTTAAAAAATTATTACAGTAAAAACATGCTGCCACAAACCCCCTCAGTGTATCGCCTTGCTTTGGAGACACACACATCACCCCGTGCGGCTTGCTGAGCAGTTCTGCAGGTCCTCTTGCCTGTGTCTCTAGTTGTTCTGTTGTGGCCTCCTGGATCTTCTGAAATGATTCAAAATGTTTACCTCCATGGTCATTTTGACTTGGGGAAGAGCCAGAAGTTAGAGGCTGCCAGGTGTTATGGGGACATGCTCCTGTTACCACAGCCTGATTTTCCCTTGGATGACACCTGCACTCACCATGCTTGTTTAATGTACACTTTTATCAGGACATGTTTGCAGTGCTCCTCATGAGGAGCCCATACGTCACACGTGCCTTCTCTCCTCTGCTCTCCTCAGCACTTCATCCTCTTCCCTTTTGCAAAAGATCTCCATCCCTGTTTCCTAATATACCAGACTCAGAATTATTTATTGAGATGGATCTCACAGGTCAACTAGCAGTTCTGAGAATGGAATAAAACACTGCAGCATGACTAGTGAAGGTTGAAATTTCTATGGCGTGGGCATCTGTGAATGAAGGACGAGGAAGCAGGATGCAAGGTCTCTGGAGGCTTGAGGGGCAGCACCACTGCGAGACCAGCCGAGCCACAGCCTGAGCCCCCGTGCCTGCCTGAATGTGGCTGCTCAGGCCTTTTGGTGAACACCAGCTCCTAGGACACACAACACGAACTCTCCAAAACAGAAATGAGAGTCGGGGGGCAGGGGCTTCGCATGTCCGTACCACATGCTCAGTCTTTATAGTTTGGGTTTCTCCTACAAGCGAAGCCATGTTGTATTTGAGCTTATGCATATGATTTATTGCCATTATGGTTCCACGGGACATCCATTTTTCTACAAAGGACAGAGGTTTATTCTGCATGTCAGTGGTGCACTGCTGTGTGTAAATGCTACACATTTGTTATCCAGCCGTCAGTTGAGACTTAGCTTCTGTGATTTCTGCTGCTACACACGTGGGTGTGCATTCCACTGTAACGCAGTGTCTGTCACACTTGTAGGAAGATACCAAGAAGTGGAATAACTACACCTCTCAATCAAAATAGACTCGAATAGAATTGGATGCTGGACCACATAGAGTTTCTAGATTTAGTTTTGTGGGAAATCTCCTTATTGATTTCCACAGTGATTGCACTGGTTTACACGCCCACTATTTGCACAAGGTTCCGTTTTCCTCACACCTTTCCCAGCATTTGTTAGTGTTGGGTTGTTTGATGATGGCTTTTCTTTCTGGAATACGATGGAATCTCAGTGTTGTTTTACTTTGCATTTCTTCAATAGGTGATGATGTTGAACGTTTTCCCATATATGCATTGCCCATTTGTGCTTCTTCTGAGAAGAGTCTGTTCATTTCAGTTGTCCACTTTTTGGCTGGGTTTTTTAAGTTTGGGGTGTCTAGTTTTTTGAGTTCATTATATATTCTAGATATTAGTTCTCTGGTTTAGGAGTAGCTGGCAAAATGCATTTCCCATGCTGTAGGTTATCTCTTTAATCTTTAGGTTGCTTTGTTTGCTATGCAGAAGCTTTTAATTTAATATAGTTCTACTTGCTCATTTTTGATGTTATTTCTGGTGCAGTTGGATTTCCATCCAGAAAGCCTTTGCCTATGCCTATGTTTTCCAAGAGTTTGAGCTATTTTACTTCCGGTAGATTGTGGTTCATTTTAATATTAGTTCTTTGGTCCATTTTGATTTTAATACAGAAGTAAGCTACATAGCTTTGGATTCAGTCTTCTGCTTGTATAACCAGTGTTGCTAGCACCATTTGTTAAGGAGGCTCTCTTGGCTCTAGTGCATGTTTTTGGCCTGGAGTGGTTTCTGTACCCTCTGTTCTGTCCCACTGGTCCACATGTCCATTTTTATGCTAGTACCATGGCTGTTTTTTAAAAGAACCATAGCTTTGCAGTATAATGTAAAGTCTGGTACTGTGAAAATTCACCGTATGTTCTATTGCACCATATAGACACTAAAGAGATTTGCAGAACTACTTCACAACATGGCAAGAATGATGGAATAAGTGTGTTAAGAACAACAGGAGTATTCTGAGGAGTACTAATGGAAATATGTCTTCTACTGTGATTAATTTTTTTTTTTTTGAACCAGGGATTGAACTCAGGACCCTGTGCTTGCCAGACAAGTGCTTATTCCACGGAGCTATCTCCCCAGCCCTTTAATTAATTGTTCTACATTTAAACATTCACCATATATTTTGGGTAACTCTTGTACTGTCCTTGGAGACAACTCAACATAGAATCACTTTTGTGGTATCCTGTTCATCTAAAACTCTGAATTCTCAAAGACTTTGATGCTCTTTAATTCATTGCAGTTGTATGTCAGGTATTATTACATTCATTTATTGATGGAAATTTTGGGCCTAAAGGATTCTTTGATAATGAATGAAGAAGGTTCTTTGATGCCCCTACTGGTCTTTTCTAATAAATATGAATTTGCATCCAAACATCATGTTCTATGTTTTTTAATATCACCTCAGCAAAAACAGTCTTAAGAGCATGAAGACAGGAGGAGCATGTATTGGTTGTGGACAGGATGGGGGATGGTGAAATAGCTGCATTTGGGTTGGTGGGCCCAGCATTCAGGCTTTGGTGAAGCCAACCTTATCACAAAAAGGAAAGAAAAATACAAATTCATGCAATAAGGAATGGAAGGGGTGAAATCCCTACAGATTCTGCAGAAATACAGCAGATCAATACCTACTTCAAAAGTCTTTACTCTCATATGATGGAGAAAACAGGGGAAATGGAAAGATTCCCAGATACATAACCACGTGATTACCTCAATAGACGCAGTAAAAGCTTTTGAAAGTCCAGTACTCATGCATGAGAAAAGTTCTTTAGAAACTGGAATACATGGTCTTCTTAGCTCAGCCTAATAAAATCCGTCTGTGACAAACCAACAGCCAGCATTATACTAAATGGACCAGAATGGAAAGCTTTCATTCTAAAATCAGGAACAAGATAAAGATGTCTACTATCATTCCTATTCAATATATTGAATTAGCTAGAGCAATTAGACAAAAGAGAGAAAAGAAAAGAATAAGGATAGAAAGGAAGAAATTAAATTATTATTAAAAGAGGACAAAATATTCTACATAGAAGACCCAAAAAACTCCACCAAAAGACTTGTAGACTTGATAACCAAGTTCAGTAGTGTACCTGGATATAAAATCAACACTCAGAAATCAGTAGCATTCCTTTACACCAACACATGGAGTGAGCAATTAGGGAAACCACAGATTACACAATAACAGTGCAGACAAGGAAATACTTGAGAATCAATCTCACAAAGGAAATAAAAGATCTATGCACTGAAATTTATAGTACAGTGAAAAGATCAAAGAGAATTTCAGGAAATAGGTATTCCTTGCTAATGGATAGTGTTATGGTTTATGTCTAGTTGTCCACCCAAAGCCTCATGCAATTATGGGGCGGGGACTTCTAGAGTTTGAGACATGAGTCATGATCCACTAGGATTATGTGTTACAATTGGTTCCTCCCTGGAGCATGATCTGGGCCTGCCTAGGATATGATTGGCTCCTCCCTAGAGCAGGATCAGGGGCCTATCCTGGGGTATGATTGGTTCCACCCTAGGGCACAATGGGCCCACGTCAGAGTGACTGAG